>CAUYQU010078213.1:0-30549 GCA_963574635.1 Cheracebus regulus | reverse complement strand
TAAGGATCCTTTTTAAATTATAATTTTTAATATAATTTAATTAATTGGTTAATTTATTTTTTTTTTTTTTTTTTTTTTTTTGAGACAGAGTCTTGTTCTGTCGGCCAGGCTAGAGTGCAATGGCTAGATATTGGCTCACTGCAATCTCCACCTCCCAGGTTCAAGAGATTCTCCAACCTCAGGCTCCCAAGCAGCTGGGATTACAGGTGCCTGCCATCATGCCAGGCTAATTTTTCTATTTCTGTAGAGACGGGGTTTTACTATGTTGGCCAGGCCAGTCTTGAACTCCTGACCTCAGGTGATCTCCCCACTTCCTCCTACCAAAGTGCTGGGAATACAGGGGTGAGCCACCACACCCAGCCTCAAGGGTTAAATTCCTGAATCTGTAATTAATTCCCTGATATGCTTAGAGTTCTCTATTTATGAGTACACATTTAAATAAAGCTTTTGCATCAGTCTGATTGAGATATTAGTAGAATTCGTTTAAAGGTGTGATTACATTCAACATCTCAAGTTAAGAATATAAAATTATGATTGCACTTAATGCCTTTGGTTTACAAATAGCATTTTCTCTGATACCATTTTCTGCTAAATTGTATGATAGGGAGTAGGGGAAGTATTATCACTAGCCCTCAGGTACCGTTGATGTGAGTCTACCTGTTTTATATTTTTAAAATGTGAACCCAATGATAAACTTCTGAATATTCAATTTAATGTACTATGTGGTGAGCTGATTATTACACAACAGAGAACCTTTCTCTATTCTTAGAAGAAGACAAAGCAAAGAAAAATAATTGAATTTTATATTCGAAATATTCTTAAAAATCATAGAGACCAAATTATTGTGTATATGGGAAAACTAAGTTTTAGAGCAGATGTGACTTACCCACAATCACACATTTATTCAGTTGTGGAACAAAGAATATAACCTGAAAGAAAAATTATTGGACAAATAATATCTATCTATCAGATTCTAGCTGGAGTGGGGTTAACATCAGAGAACTATATACTATCAGAGAAGACTGCATTGATTTAAAGTCCAAATAATGTTATCTTCTATCAACATACATGAAAGAGGAGTCTTAAAAATTTTTATATCTCTGTATATATAACAGTTTTCTAAAACAAATTTAAATTATATTACTTGTTTTTTTTCTTATCAATTCTCATTTTGAGAATGGATGGCAAAAAAAAAAAGGAAAATAATAGCTCTCATATGTTAGCACAAGGAAGAAAATAAGGTCATGCCAATTTCCTCATTTTCTTCTACAAATTACAAATGTTGTTTCAGTCTAAATTAAGTTGCTATATAGTAATAATCCATTTAGGTAGAGAAAAATATCTAAGTTTATATTCATATGAGGAACTATATAAAACATGTAGGTGTCTGATGAAATGTTGTGTTTTCTTGCATTATTTCAAACCACACGATTATTTCATCACTGCTATTTACACAAGTATATTTCTTTTAACTTAAAAAACAGAATATCTGGACACAGGGAGGGGAGCATCACACACTGGGGTCTGTCGGGGGGAAATTGGGGAGGGACAGCAGGGGGTGGGGAGTTGGGGAGAGATAGCATGCGGAGAAATGCCATATATAGGTGATGGGGAGGAAGGCAGCAAATCACACTGCCATGTGTGTGCCTATGCAACAATCTTGCATGTTCTTCACGTGTACCCCAAAACCTAAAATGCAGTTAAAAAAAAGAAAAATATAATTTTTATTTAATTATATAAAATTAATAAAAATTATAATTTTAAAAATTATATTTTTCTTATAATCAAAAGATTATAATCTTTTCTTATCATCAGTAAGATTTCTGTGCTGCTTTTCTTATAATCAATAAACAATATTTATACAAAAAAATAGAATATCTGAAAGTGAGTTTTAGATATTGCCCTTTATATTGGGTCTATGTCTGCAGGGGCAAACAGACTACATATCATCTAATCAGCATTCAATAATTATATTTCAAGGACTTGTTGCCTGAAATACCTATCTTTTGTTCTCTTTACTGTGTCCTTGCAATGCACCTTAGCATAGTATCTTACTCACCTCCTTGAAGCACTAACATCATTCACTGCTGTGGAAAGAAATGATTTTCCTCCTCAGCATGGACATATTTATTGTACCTTAAGGAAAGCCCAGCAAAAAAAGAAGCAGCTGCCAGATAGTTTTGTTAGAAAATACTGTGAGAGAAATTCTACATGAATTCCCTTTTAGGAATTGTTAATTCTGTGAATTTAAGAAGTATTAAGGTGATTTGGCAAGAACTGTGAAAATTAATGATTTATTTTTCTATTGGCTCATAACTGTAAAAATTCCTGGATAAACTGTTTAGAACATGACATAAAAGGTGAGAGATTAGTAGTAAAAGGAATGGTTATAAAATAAAACATGTTGAAATAAAAGCAGATCTTTTTAAAATGCTGCTTAGGGCAATATTTGTTATTTGGAAAAATGCTATTGAAATGCAGATTCTACTTTTCACCTGGAGTTTCCAAGGGAAGATTAAATTGTAATCTCAGAAAGAAATGTAAATGAAAATCTCCATCTTCCTTCCTCCCTTTCTCCCTGTCTCCTCCTCTCTCCCTCCCTTGCCCTCTCTTTCTCCTCTTTTCCTCCCTCCTTAATATTTTGAATGTTTCTAGTTACTTTTCTTATACCATTATGAGGATTTATATTTAGTGTTGCTCTTTCCTATCAAGACCTTTAAAAGGTAAACATTTACCTTGAGAAAAAAATGATAGACATTTTTTTCTAATGAGCTCCTTCCTTCCTTTTCTTTTTCTTTCTTTCTTTCTTTCTTTCTTTCTTTCTTTCTTTCTTTCTTTCTTTCTTTCTTTCTTTCTTTCTTTCTTTCTTTCTCTTTCTTTCTCTCTTTCTTTCTTGTCTTTCTGTCTTTTCTTTCTTTCTTTTTTGGATGGAATATCGCTTGTTTACCAGGCTGGAGTGGTGCAATGGCTGGATCTTGGCTCACTGTAACCTCGGCCTCCCAGGTCATTCTCATGCTTCAGCTACCCCAGCTGCTGGGACTATTGGTGGGCACCATCACACCCAGAGAATTTTTTTTTTTTTTTTTGTATTTTTTAGTAGAGATGGGGTTTCTCCATGTTGGCCAGACTGGTCTCGAACTACTGACCTCAAGTGATCTGCCTGCTTCAGCCTCCCAAAGTGCTGGGATTACAGGAGTGAACCACCACTCCCAGACTGAACTTTTTATTGATGTTAAATGGGTTCCCTCTTTTCTGTATAAGTATATCAATTCCACCTATACATGAGAAAGAAAACTTACACAGGCCTTTGATAAAATGTTCTACTTAATTTTCATTGTATGGACAGTGAACTATTTGCAAGAATTTTAGCATAGATCAAAATGTAATTTTGGGAATACAGAAATTACATTAACATGCTTACTCTATTTTTGTAAAGTGCCAATAGCTTCAATATATGTAAAAGATGATTAAAACCAAAAGCCTTTGTAAAAAGGAGATGATCTGGTTTCCTCCTTTCTCACCATTCAAGTTTAAATTGTGCCGTGTCATAAAATGGTCTTAATGGAAAGAACTCATTCCTTTTCTGCAATTCTATTTTTTTTGACTCTTTCTCCTTCTAGATTTTTTCTTTTTTTCTGAGACATGCTTCAGTTGCCCACACTGGAGTGCAGTGACACAATCATGGCTCACTGCACCCTCGACCTTCCCAGGCTCAGGTGATCCTCCCACCTCAGCCGCCTGAGTAGCTACGACTACAGAGGGGCACCACAACTCCTGGGTAATTTTTGTATTTTTTGTAGAAACAGGGTTTGACCATGTTTCTCAGGCTGATCTCAAACTCCTGAGCTCAAGCGATCCACCCACCTCAGCCTCCCAAAGTGCTGGGATTGCAGGCGTGAGCCATCACACACAGCCTCTTAGTTTCTCTTATCTCGCCTTCTGGCATCTTATCATCAGTGTGTGGAGTGATAGTTGCTGATGTTGTCAAACCTATGGTAACACGATGAACATCCCCAAGTTAATTTCAGTTAACACTAGCACCTTCTGAAATGTGAGCCAAATTCAATACTGCAGTATCAAGTTTTCCTTTCAGCCATTTTCCCTTTATCTCCCAAAATGCTATAGAAATGCTATAGTCATTTTAAAAGACGACAAAGCCAACACCAAATGACATAAATTCTGTTTAAAATATTTGCTCATAGGATCAAAGAAGAAAAGGTACATTTGTTTTTCAGTGACATGTTTGATCCATAATTAGAGAATATTGCAAGCATCACTAGAGTTTTAAAAATTATGTCAGCTGAAACAATAGTCAAAACATAAATGAAAGGCTCAGAAGGTCTTTAAAAATATCTAATCCATTTTCTTGCTATGTGAAAAAAGCAGTCCAATTGTCATTTATTGAAATCAGGCTTAAAGTGTGCCATTCAACATGGTAAAGCCTATACCAGGTACATCTGAATATTATAGAACTAGATACAGTATAAAAATGATTCACTATGTATTCTCACAAAGCATATTATGCAGGTACAAATACTGTCTTTCAGTACTTTGAGGGACACAAAGGTGTAATTGCCAAATATCACAATAACATTTAATTAAGAAATTACATATACATACATATATGTAATTTGACTTTGCTTTTCTAATTTAAAATTTGATTTAATACCTTACATTGCCTTACTTTGGAGCACTCATTTATAATTTCATCTTGAACATGAAATGGACTTTCACTTCATTTTATTTGCTGCTTGCTTAGAAAATATCATGATTTCGGGTCAATGTAAAGATGCTACCTGTATTGTTCAATCTGAAATTAAGTGTGTTCAGTGCTTACATTTACCTTCAACAAATTTTCTTTATGCATGTAAATGAGTTCTGAAATAATAGAAAAAATGAGAAGCTGTATGAAAATGAAGATTTTCAAATTTGTGATGTCTAAATTCAGATTCACTGCATTCCTTTATAAAATACTTGTTAAGAAAACACATGTATTTCTCACAATGAGTAGTGCCTTTTTTTCTGTGGTGTATCTATTCAGAACAAAACTTTAATGATTTATTTAATCTCTTCCTATCATCCTTTTCATGATGGCAAAAGAGAGCAAAGAACATCTATGGTTCAGAATAAATAAAATAAAGTCATCTCACTGAAATATACATATAAAGAAACTCAAGTATACTACTAATAGTACAGCATAGGTATTTTAATTTAATTTATGTCAATAGACATAATTGTACATATTTATGGGGTACATAGTGATGCTTTGATACATCGATGGATAGTGATCAAATCAGGGTAATTAGCATATTAGTCACTTGAAACATTTATTATTTCTTGTAGTGAGAATCTTCAAAATACTCTCTTCTAGCTTTTTGAAAACATATCATAAATTATTGTAAACTATAGTAATCCTACAGTGCTATAGAATGCTAGCACTTCTTTCTATCTAGTTGTAATTTTGTGTCATTTGATGAATGTCTCCCTCTCTCCTCTTCTCCCTAGGCTTTGTAGTAACCACTATTCTAGTAACCATGATTCTACTCTCTACATGAGATCAAATTTTTAGTTTCCAAATATAAGTGGAAACATGCAGTATTAATCCTCTATGCCTGGCTTATTTCACTTAGTATAATATCCTTCAGGTTCACCCATATCTGTGTATTCATATAAAAAGCATATTAAATGTGCTGTTAAATAAAGGCTTTGTATTTTTCCTATTGTAATATCATAAATATCTTCCTAGGATATCTAGGTACTCTCTCACTTATATAGTTAAAAAAGAAAGGCATTACTAGTTTAGTATAAATTTCTGGAATACTTTTCTTTCTAAATTTTTTAAATTTTAATTTATTTTGGTATATAGTAAGTATATATATTTAAGTGATACATTTTGAAACAGGCATGTAATATGTAATAATCAAATCATGAAGAATGGAGTACCCATCTCCTCAAGCACTTATCCTTTATGTTACCAACCATCCAATTATATTCTTTTAGTTATTTTCAAATGAACAATGAAATTATCATTGACTATAGTCATCCTGTTGTGTCATCAAATGCTTGGTCTTATTCATTCTTTCTAACTATTTTTGTACTCATTAACTATTCCCACTTAAACCCCACCACACTCTATGCTTCCCAGCCCTGAGTAATCATCCCTTTACTTTCTATTTCCATGAGTTCAATTGTTTTGATTTTTAGATGCTACAAATAAGTTAGAACATATGATGTTCATCTTTCTGAGCCTGGCTTATTTCACTTAACATAATGATCTCCAGTTCCATTCGTATTGTTGCAAATGACTGGATCTCATTCTTTTTCATGGCTAAATATTACTCCATTGTATATATGTACCATTTTTTATTTCTCTATTCATCTGTTGATGGACACAGGTTGCTTACAAATCTTAGCTATTGTGAACAGTGCTGCAACAAACAGGAGTGTAAATATCTCTTTGATACACTGATTTCCTTTCTTTTTCGTATATACCAAGCAGTGGAATTGCTGAATCATATGGTAACTCAATTTTTGTGGGTTTTTTTTTTGAGGGAACTTCAAAATGTTCTCTATAGTGGTTGTGCTAATTTACATGTTCACCATCAGTGTACTAGGGTTCCCTTTTTCCACGTCTGTGCTAGCAGTTGTTTCCTGTCTTTTGTATAAAAGCCATTTTAACTAGGTTGAGAGGATATCTCGTTGTAGTTTCGATTTGCATTTCTTTTTCATATACCTGTTTGACATTTGTATGTCTCCTGTGGGTTGTCTCTTCACTTTGTTGATTGCTTCCTCTGCTGTGCAGAGCATTTTAACTTGATTTGATCTCGTTTGTTTATTTTTGCTTTGGTTGCCTGTGCTTGTGAGGTATTACTCATGAAATTTTTGCCGAGACCAAAGTCCTGGAAAGTTTCCCCAATGTTTTCTTGTAGTGGTTTCATAGTTTGAAGTCTTAGATATAAGTATTTAATCCATTTTGATTTGATTTTTATACATGATGAGAGATAGGGTCTAGTTTTATTCTTCTACATATGAATATCCAATTTTCCCAGCCATATTTATTGAAGAAACTGTGTTTTCCCAAGAGTATGTTCTTGGCCTCTTTGTCAAAAATGAATTCAGTGTAAGTGTGTGGATTTGATTCTGGGTTCTCTCTTCTGTTCCATTGGTCTGTGTGTCTGTTTTTATGCCAGTATCATGCTGTGCTGGTTACTATAGCAGTATAGTATAATTTGAAGTCAGGTAAGGTGATTCCTCTAGTTTTTTTTTTTCCCCCCTCAGGATAGCTTTGACAATTTAGGAATTTTTGTGATTCCATATAAGATTCAGAATTTTTTTTTCTAGTTCACTGAGTAATGCCATTGGTATTTTGATAAGGATTGCCTTGAGTCTGTAAATTGCTTTTAGTAGTATGAATATCTTAACAATATTAATTTTTCCATTCCATGAACATGGAATATCTTCCCATTTTTAGTGTCCTCATTTTTTTCATCAGCTTTTTATAGTTTTCATTACAGAGCTCTTTCACTTTTGGTTAATTGCTAGGTATTTAATTTTACTTATTACTATTATAAATAGGATAACCTTTTAAAATTTCTTTTACAGATTGTTCACTATTGGCATATAAAACTGCTACTGATTTTTCATGTTGATTTTTTATCCTGTAACTTTACTGACCTTGTTTATGAGTTCTAACAGTTTTGTTTGTGGAGTCCTTAGGTTTTTCCAAATACAAGCTCATATCATCTATAAACAGGGATAATTTGACTTCTTTCACTCCAATTTGGATGCCCTTCATATCTTTCTCTTGTCTGATTGCTCTAGCTAATTCTTGCTGCTATGTGGAATTACAGTAGTGAAAGTGGGTATCCTTGTCAAGTTTCAAGTATTAGTAGGCTTTCCATTTTTCTCCATTCAGTATGATACTAGCTGAGGTTCTGTCATATTTGGCTTTTATTGTATTAATGTATGTTCCTTCAATACTTATTACTTTGAATTTTTTAATCATAAAGGAATGCTAAATTTTATCATATACTTTTCAGCATCAGTTGAAAAGGTCATATGGCTTTTATCCTTCCTTCAGTTTATATGATTTATCACACTGACTGATTTGTGTGTGTTGAACTACCCTTGCATCCCAGGGGTAAATCTCACTTGGTCATAATGAATGATCATTCTATTGCTTTTTTTGAATTTGGTTTGCTAGTATTTTGTTGGGGATTTTTGCATCAATATTCATCATGGACATTGTCCTGCAATTTTCTTGTGTGTATGTATGTGTTTTCTTGATGTGCCTTTGTCTGCTTTTGATATCAAGATGATACTGGTTTCATGGATTGAATTTGGAAGTATTCCATCCACTTCTATTTTAAGAATTGTTTGAGTAGCATCCTTATTAGCTCTTTACATGTTTGGTAGAATTCAGCATTAAAGTCTATTCTTAAGAATGATTCATGTGCTGAGAAAAAGAATATGTATTCTGTAGATATTGAATAAAGTGTTCTGTGAATATCTATTAGATAGATATATTTGGTCTATAGTGTAGATTAAGTTGGATGTTTATTTGTTAATTTTCTGCCTGAAAGTTCCATCCAGTACTGGAAGTCAGCTGTTGAAATATCCAGCTATTATTTCTTGGAGTCTATCTCACTTTTTTCTCCAATAATATTTGCTCTGTATATCTGGGTGCTCCAGTGTTGAGTGTACATATATTTAAAATTGTTATATTGCCATAATGAGTTGACTTCTTTATCATTATATAGTGTCTTTTCTTACAGATTTTGTCTTTAAATCTATTTTGTCTGATAAAAGTACATCTCTCTAGCTTTTTTTTTTTCTGTTGAATTGGCATGAAATATCTTTTTCATCTCATCATTCTTAGGCTATGTGTGTCTTTATGTGTGAAGTGTGTTTCTTGTAGGCAACAGATCAATGGGTCTTGTTTTTTAATTTATCCAGCCAGTCTATGTCTTTTGATTGGAGAGTTCAGCCCATTTACATTCAATTTTATTATTGTTAAATAAGGACTTCTGCCATTTTCTTATTTATTTTCTGGTTGTCTTATCATCTTGTCTTACTTCCTTTTTGCTTTTCTGTCTTTCTTTTGTGTAGTTGATTTTCTCTAGTCATATAATTTAGTTTCTTTTTATTTTTTGTGTATTCATTGTATGTTTTTTGGTTTCAGGTTACCATGAGGCTTATAAATACAATCTTATTACCTCTCATTTTAATCTTACAACAACATAACACTGTTTGCATAAACAAACAAGCAAATAGAAAACGAAGAGGAACAATATGCTGTAATGCTATTCTCCTACTTTTAACAATTTGTTGTTATATTTATATCTTACTGTATTGTTTATGTCATAAAGACTTGTCATATTTATTATTTTTGATTGGCTTATCATTTAGTCTTTCTTCTTAGGATATGAGTAGTTTATAAACCACAATTACAGTTTTATAATACTCTGTGTACTTATCATTAACAGTGAGTTTTGTTCCTTCAAGTGATTACTTATTATTGCTCATTAATAACTTTTTATTCTGGTTGATATACTCCCTTTAGCCTTTTTTATAGGACAGATTTCATCTTGATGAATTTTCTCAGCTTTTAATTTCTGATAAAGTCTTAATTTCTCCTACATATTTAGAAGGTAATTTCACTAGATACATTATTATAGCATAAAAGTTGTTTTCCTTTAGCACTTTACATATGTCATGCCACTCTCTCCTCACCTGTAAGGTTTCCACTGAAAAGTCCGCTGCCAGTCATATTGGAACTCTATTGTATGCTATTTCTTTATTTTATCTTGCTACTTTTAGAATCCTTTCTTTATCTTTAATCTTTGGGAGTGTCATTATTGAATGCTTTCAGATATACTTTTCTTGTTTAATTCTACTTGGTGCCCTGTATTTTTCTTGTACTTGAATATGAATATCTTTTTTACATTTTGAGTGCTCTCTGATATTAACTCTTTGAATAATTTTCTACTCCTATCTCTTTCTCTATACTCTCCTTAAGGCCAGTAACTCAGATTTGCTCTTTTCAGGCTATTTTCTAGATCCTGTTGGTGTGATGCTTTTTTTTTTAATTCTTGTCTCTTGTGTTTCCTCTGACTGTGGATTTGCCAAGAGCCTGTCTCCCCGCTCACTGATTATTTCTTCTGCTTGATCAGTTCTGCTATTTGAAGACTGTCATGCATTCTTCTTTATTCCAGTTGCATTTTCAGCTACAGAATGTCTGCTTTATTCTTTTTAGTTATTTCAATCTTTTTGTTAAGTGTATCTGCTAGAATTCTGAATTCCTTCTCTGTTTTATCTTGAATTTTCTTAAGTTTTCTCAAATAGCTATTTAGAAATCTCTTATTGGAAGTAAATATATCTCTGTCTCTAATGGATTTCTCCCTGATGTGTTATTTAGATAATTTGGTGAGGCCATGTTTTCCTAGATTGACTTGATACTTGTAGATGTTGACCTGTATCTGGGCATTGAAGAGTAAGCTATTTATTAGGTTTTACAGTCTGGGCTTGTTTTTACCTGTTCTTCTTGGGTAGGCTTTTCAGATATTTGAAGGAACTTGTATTTTGTGATTTAAGCTGTATTCGCTTTAGAGAGCACCTTAAGCCCAATAATGCTGTGGTTCTTGCAGACTCAGAAGTACCATCATGATAGTCTTGGACAAGATCTGGGAGAATTCTCTGAATTATGAGACAAACACTCTTCTTTTTTTCTTACTTTTCCCAAACATAGTCTCTTCCTTTGTTCTGAGCCACATAAAGCTGAGGGCGTAGCACCACAAGCATCCCTATGGCCACTACCTCTATGACTGTACTTGGTCAGGCCTGAAGCCAGCCTAGCACTGGATCTCACTGACAGCCTTTTGTAACCTCTTCCTGGCTTCCGCTTATGTTCACTCAAAGCCCTGGGGCTCTGCAGTCAGCAAGTGCCCAAACTAGCAAAGCTGGCATTTTTCCTTCAGTGTAGTGAGTTTCCCCAGGCCCAGGAAGGGTCCAGAGGTGCCATTTGTGAGCCAGGGACTAGAATCAACAACCTTAAAAGTGTACCTGGTGTTCCATTGTAGTGTAGCTGTGCTGGGACTAGAACCACAAGAGGCAGTCCTTTCCACTCTTCCCTCCCCTTTACAAAGACAGAGGAGCCCCAGCAAATGGTCACTACCACCACAGGTCCACAGGGAGTACTCTCATACTGCCATTGATGTTCCCTTAAGGTTCACGTGCTCTTAATTCAGCTTGTGGTGAATGCTGCCTAGCCTAGGACTCACACTTCATGTCAGTAGGCTCCCTTTTTCCTAGGACAGTTTCAGAAGTGGTGTCGAAGAGCCAAGTTCAGGAATCAGGGATCCAAAGAGCCCACTTGGTGCTCTATCTTCCTGTGGCTAAGCTGATACCTGTTGTGCATGACAAAATCTTTACATTTCCCTCGCTTTCCCCAAGAAGAAAGAGTCCGGCTCCTTAGGCACCATGGCTGGGAATGTGGTAAATCTTACCGGAAGTTACCAAGCCTCAGAGTCTCACTCAAGGCCCTTGACTTAGTACTTGGGTATCACTGCTGGTTATTCAGGGACCAAGGTCTGTTCAATTAGCAGGTGATCAATGCTGCCAGGATTCCTTCCTTCTCTTCAAAGCAGCAGGTCCTTTCTGGCCCTTCTGGAAAGGAGGGCCTTATGACTCTGACCCATACTCTGTCCTGCTGCGTTTGAGCTGATAAGCATGTTGTAAGACAAAGTCCTTCCCACTCTTTCATTCCTTCTTTTCAAGCTGAAGTATGGGTCTCTTTTTGAGCTACAAGCTGTGAAGCCTTGGGTTAGGAGAGGTGTGATGCCAGTACTTCCTTAGCTCCCCTACCTGGTATCTTAGTAGGTTGCATGTGCCTGCTTAGTCCACTTTCTGGGCCCAGTTTAACACTAAGACTCTCTCATACATGTTTCAGTTCTTCTGACCTAGACTGGACCTTTCCAGTTTATTTAGAGCCCCAGAGCAATTTAATCTGCAGGGTCAATGCTTGTGGGAACTCAAGTTACAACCACTGTATTGGTGATTCCCCTCTGGCTAGGGCTTGTTTTAATTCTCCCTCTGTGCATGAGCATCAGTTGAGTTTGGACTGGTTTTGCTTTTTGCTATCACAGGACAACACTGAATTAAATGCATCACAATTACTGGGCTTTTCCTCTCTCAGCACTCAGAAATACTTTCTGTACCATGCTGCCACTGCTGGGAGTGGGAGAGAGTTGGCATTGGTGACTTCACACTGTTTTTTTCTACTTCGTCAGTGCTCCTTTCAGCAATACAAAGTTAAAACCAGGTACGGTGAGTGTGCATCAGATTTTTGTTTTGTATGAAGGTGCTTTTTTTGTGTAGATAGTTCTTAAACTGGCATTCTTAACTGGCATTTTCTATTCCACTATCTTGCTCCCCCACCTGTCTCAATTTCTGGAGTTCTGGATAAACTTTCAAATCAACCCACTACATTACTCGGAATAGAGAACATAAATGTGTAAAAGAAGTGACAAAAATTCAGTAGAAAAAGCTTGATAAATTCAGTATCTCATTCCCCATTACTGGAAATTCTTCTTTATTGACAGAGTCAATTTTACTCAAATTGGAAGAACACTGTATCTTCACTGTTAATCAACCAAGGAAAAATGCTGTAATCATAGAAGGGTCGATTTTAGAGGTAGAATATATCTTAGACACTGAGTACCATGATTCTTCTCAACATTTTTCACCAGCATATCTGCAAAGAAGAGGTAACTGGCCACTTTGATGACCTGTAAGTTCCTCAAAACATAATATTTATTGTAAGTATTATGTTTTAATTGTGGAAGACAAAGACATTCTGCATTCTACTCTTCAATGTCTTGTATATAGAATAGATGCAAACATTCAATGCCACATTTATGCATGCCAATTTCTTTAAATCAGTTAAAAGACCTGCATTATTTACAGCTAAACACTAAAATTTAGTCTGATATTTCAGGACCTATAAAATTTTTAAAAAGTATTATTTTTTTAAAAGTTCATTGGTACATAGTAGGTGTATTTATTTATGGGGTACATGGCATAACCTTGTTAAAGCCTTAAACCCCTTAGAATCAGAAGTACTGTATGAATTTTACAGTTCAAACACATATATCTTACTATCACCCCTTCCATAATCCTCCATTTTTATAAACTATTCTTCAGCCTAGACCACTTAGCTACTCATAATTTTTAAACTGATATATTATTAATTTTTGAATTGAATATCACTTCTCTACTCTGAATTTTTTGTTAACTCTTTAATGGCTACAAAAAATAATTGAAATAAATTTGTGGTTCTTATCATCTGTTTTCTATGTTCTATAACTTCCATATTTTTTTTGGCTTTTTCTGTATGTCACATTCTTCTACTTGTGTGAACTAAGAAGGGTCCTTCAAAGGAGACTCACTTTCTTCTCTGCATGCCTGTATATAAGCTAGCTCTTCTCACTGCCAACATCCCACTTCCCACAAAACTTTCCATATGGTCTAAGATTATTCTTTGTTTCCTTAGCCCTCCAAAGCATCTCAATTCTTATTTTAGCACTTTCTAGTGTTATGACTTGTTTACAAATATGTATTCTATATTATAATATCAGAGCCTTAGTAGCAGGATTTTTGTGATGTTTATCTTTGTTTTTCCACTGTTTAGCCCAATATCTGGTGCCACATAGGGAGCTCATAACTTTTGAATTGCATGCTGAATAATATTAATATCAGAAAGAATCTTAGAAATCATCCAATTCTACAACTTTATTATTAAAAAAAATAAAATTGAGGCCCACACAGCAGAAGTGGTTTACAGAGTTTATAAAGGTTAAAACTTTGGAATCGAAGGGAATTTTTAATTCAAGTGTATAGTCTAAAACACAGAAGAAGTATTTGACCTTCAGTACTTCTTTTAAATATGTATGTAGGATCTATCATGATGGTATTTTAGCACTCACATAAAAAATTAGGTTTATGATAGGGAGATTATCTTTTAATTTCCCCAAAGACCTGGAATTTTGAATGAAAAATGTCTAATATTTTCTGGAATATAATAGTACTATAATCCTGATACAACCAAAGGAAATATGAATCATACAGAGTAGAAACTTCAATTGAATATTTTAAAGTTTATTGTAGGCAGTGCTTTCAGTTTGGAAATGTCTGAGGTCTGAAGACTTAAACTAACACATTCATGACTTCATATAAGTAGTGCTGTTATAATTTCCAAAGCCACAGTTTCCCTTATGAAACGGCTGGTTGGTATTTGCATAGCACTTGCATTACCATTCCTTGTGTTCAATTTTAGAAAGTTTCTGTCCTTCTCCAGTTAACAGAATTATTGATAAAAAGTCGTGTTTCATAGGCTATTATAACAGAAATTCCTGGAAGGTCCTTTTACCTAAACACTTGTATTAGTACATTCTCATGCTGCTATGAAGAAATGCCCCAAACTGAATAATTTATAAAGGGAAGAGATATGATTGACTCACAGTTTCACATTGCTGAGGAGGCCTCAGGAAACTTACAATTATGGCAGAAGTCAAAGCAAGTACCATCTTTGCAGGATGATAGGACAGAGTGACTGCTAAGCAAAAAGGAAAAATCCCCTTATGAAACTGTCAGATCTTGTGAGAACTCACTCACTATCATGAGAACAGTATGGAGGTAACCACCACTATGATCCAATTACCTCCCACTGGGTTCCTCCCATGACATGTGGGGATCATAAGAACTATAATTCAAGATAAGATTCAGATGGAGACATAGCCAAACCACATAATTCTACCCCTGGCTCCACCCAAATCTCATGTACTCACATTTCAAAACACAATCACACCTTTCCAACAGTTCCCCAGTGTTTTAGCTCATTCCAGCATTAATCCAAAGTCCAAGTCCAACATCTCATCTGAGACATGGCAAGTCTCTTCTGCTTGTGAGTCTGTAAAATCAAAAGCAAGTTAGTTACTTTCTAGAAACAATGAAAGTACAGAAATTGGATAATTATACCTGTTCCAAGTGGGAGCAATTGGCAGAAACCAAGAGGCTACAGGACCTATGCAAGTCCACAATCCAACAGGGGAGGTCATCAAATCTTAAAACAGCAAAATGATTTTCTTTAACTCCATGTCTCATATCCAGGCCACGCTGATGCAAGAGGTGGACTCCCCTGGTCTTGGGCTGGTCCATCCCTGTGGCTTTGCAGGGTACAACCTACTTCTGGGCTGCTTTCACAGGCTGACATTTAGCATCTACAGCTTTTCCAAGTGCACATTGCAATCTGTCTATGGATCTACCATTCTGCGGTCTGGAGGACAGTGACCCTCTTCTCACTGGTCCACTAGGCAGTGCCCCATTGAAGACTTTGTGCTAGGGCTCCGATTTCACATTTCCCTCCTGCACTGCCCTAGAAGAGGTTCTCAATGAGGGCTTCCCTCAACCTGCAGTAAATTTCTGCCTGGATATCCAGGTGTTTCCATACATCCTCTGAAATCTAGTTGAAAGTTTCCAAAACTCAACTCTTCACTCTGTGTGCCAGAAGCCCAACACCATGTATAATTCACCAAGGCTTGGGGCTTGCACACTCTGAAGCAACTTTCTCAGCTATATGTTGAACTCTTCTAGCCATAGCTGAGACTGAAGCAAGTAGGATGCAAGGCACCACAACCTGAGGCTGCACAGAGCAGAAGGGCCCTGGGCCCAGTCCATGAAACCATTTTTTCCTTCTAGGCCTCCAGGCTTGTGATGGGAAGGATTGCTGTGAAGGTCTCTGACATGCCCTGAAGACATTTCCCCCATTGTCTTGGCAATTAGCATTCAGTTCCTTATTAATTATGCAAATTTCTGCAGAAGGCTTGAATTTTTCCCCAGAAAATAAAATGGATTTCTCTTTTCTATAACATCATCAAGCTGCAAATTTTCCAAAGTTTTATACTCTGCTTCCTCTTAAATCCTTTGCCACTTAGAAATTTCTTCTGCCAGATACCCTAAATTAGCTCTCTCAAATTCAAAGTTCCACAGATCTCTAAAGCAAGAGCAAAATGCCACCAGTCTCTTCACTAAAGCATAGCAAGAATCATCTTTATTCCAATTCCCAAGAATTTTTTTCCCTCCATTTGAAACCACCTCAGCTTGGACTTCATTGTCTGTATCACTGTCAGCATTTTGGTCAAAGCCATTCAACAAGGATTTGGGAAGTTCTAATCTTTCTTATATTTTTCTGTCTACCTTTGAGCCCTCCAAGTCTCTATGAAGGTTAAAACTTTCCCACATTTTCCTGTCTTCTTTAGAGCCCTCCAAGCTGTTTCAATGTCTGCCTGTTACCCAGTTCCAAAGTTGCTTCCATGTTTTGCAGTGTCCTTACAGCAGTGCCCCAGTACCTTGGTACCAATTTACTATATTAGTTTTCTCTCACACTGACACACACACACACACACACACAAAACCTACACTAAGCAATTTATAAAGGAGAGAGGTTTAATTGACTCATAGTTCTGCATTACTGGGGAGATCTCAGGAAAATTACAATTATGGAGGAAGACAAAGCAGACACTTTCTTCACAGGGTGGCTGGATGGAGTGAGTGCCAAGCTAAGGGGGAAAATCCCTTTATAACACCATCAGATCTCATGAGAACTCACTATCATGAGAACAGCATGGGCGTAATCACCCTCATAATTCAATTACCTCCCACTGGGTTCCTCCTACAGCATATGGAGGTTATGGGAACTACAATTGAAGATGAGATTTCGGTAGAGACACAGCCAAACCATATCAGCACATAATATGTTTCGCAGGGGACTCACTATTTGAATATACAGCATTAAAAACACCACACTTTATTCTTGATATTATTCTTCCCTTGTATGCACTTTCATCATAACACAGGTTGAGTTGTTTTTTTCCCTGCCCATTGTTTTATGTGCCCAGACATATTGTAGAAAATACATTAAGTTGCTGAATGAATAAATGAATGAGACATCTTTTAAAAAAGCATATGCTCATAGAAGAGTTACATTGTTACTAATAGCATAATATAAAAAATATATAAAATAAGGTTTAAACTCTGAAAATATGGAGTTCACTGGGAAGGAACTAATTAAAGAGTAAATTAGATTAAGACTTATGTGCTTGAAGTACTGTATGGAAACAAGAAAGAAAATAAGGTCATCCACTGCTACACTCAGCTTATGAGTGATTTGGAATGCTTTACAGGACTAAAGATATAAGATCAATGATTTTTAAAGTATCAGAAATCCTACTAAAAACTCTTGGAAAAATATTGGTGTAAACTATAAGTAGAAAAGATAAGAATAAACTTGAGATTATTAACTTTCTATTGAAACATTTTTCTTTCATTCTGTAGATGTGTGTTTTGTTTATATTTGTTTTAATAATTAAAAAATTATAGACAGTTTCAGAATAACCTGCTGATACCTTAATTAATCAATCTTGATTAAGTAATCATGTATATTTTAAGATATTAATTGCTATGTCAAATAGCAGTCAAACATAATTATCTTTGCTAGGTTTTAAAATTTCTTTCTAGCATTAAATATTTGAGAAATTATGAGTCATATAATTAAATTTTGTTTAAAATATAAGCTATGTGAACACCTTTTATATTTAATAACTGTAATTTAAAATCCTTGCCAAAATTTCCTTTGGGCATGTAGTTAATTTTACTTGTCACCGATTCAAAGTAATGAGCAGCCACTTAGTAGATGTGTGGGAGGACATTTGGGTATTTTGTAAATAACTCAGAGGCTTTTGTCTGTAAAAAGTGATGTCAAAATTATCTGAAAATTACACTCCTATTTATTGAGATGAGTGCATTTAGGAAATTTATGAAAACAGAATCATATGCAGAATTTAAGAAAAAAAGAAGAAATAAAATACTACATAATATGATCTACATTTCTAAATGTTTATCACTAATCAAATTTTGGTGCTTGGTAAATGTGCCATTAAAAAAAAAAATACAAACAGAGCAAAGGAAGAGCAAGATTATGAAATATAAGCCTATGCTGTTTGTCGCCCACAATGGAACACTAAATTTTAACAACTATCTTTAAAAACACACACACACACACACGAAACAACACTGTCATAAGAATCAAAAATTAGGTGAGCAATCATAGTACATGGTTTTAATATCATGTCATTAAAAGAGGCACTGAGGAGGGCAGAAGAGACAGTCTTGAATTACCGGTGCCACCCATCCTTCATCTAATAGTTGAGGTCTTGTGGTGCAGAAAGAGACACTGTGCACTTTGGGAAGGAATAGTGCAGTAACTGGGGGACTTTACATTGAACTCAGTGCTGCCCCGTCACAGTAGAGAATGAAGCTGTGCTGGGCTTAGCCAGCACTCACACATTGAGGGAGCATTTGGACCAGACCTAGCCACAGGGGAATCACCTGTTCCATTGATCAGAACTTGAGTTTCTCAGCAAGCCTTGCCACCACAGACTGAATTGCTCTGGGCTCCTAGGTAAACTTGAAAGGCAGTGTAGGACACAAGGAATGCAATTGCTAGGCAGCTCCTAGTGTTAGTCTGGGCTTAAAGTCAGTGAACTAGAGTGGATGTGACCTAGACAGACACCAGCTGGGGCAGCTAAGGGAGACCTTCTGGCACCCCTCTCCCAAGCCCAGGCAGTGCAGCTTGCAACAATAATGTGACTCCTTCCTTCTGCTTACGGCAATTATAGCAAAGAGTAAAGAGGACTTTTTAAATGCATTTTGGATACCAGCTCAACCACAGTAGGATAGGGCCCTGGGCAGAGTTGTGAGACCCCTTCTAGGCTCTATGTCACAGATGACTTATCTAGAAACAACCTGGGCTAGAAGCAAACCCATGGCCTTGAAGGGAAGGAACCAGTTCTGGAAGTTAGCCATAAACAGCTGACTAAAGAACCCTTGGGCTCTGAACAACCAGCAGTGATGCATGTAGTGCTCCATGGGTCTTGGGCTCTGAGATATGCTGGCTTCAGGTGTGTCCCAGCACATTCCCAGCTGTGCTGGCTATATTGAAAAACCCCAACTGTTTGAGAAAAGCAAAAGGAAAAGTTAAAGAAACATTGTTTTCTACCAGCTCAGCCACAGCTGGTTAGAGCAACAAGCAGGTTCTTGCTTTCCTTGTGTACAGACCTAGGTTCCTGGACAGCATTTATGGACCTGCCATAGGCCAAAGGGAAGAACACTGCCCTGAAGACTGAGTACTAGTCCTGACAGCAGTCACCACAAGCTGATAGAAGGGGCCCTGGTCTTTAAGTGAACATCAGTGGTGATCTGGCTGAACACCCATGAACTGGTAGTGGTTATGGCCACAGGGAGAAACTCCTTTGACTTTGTAAAGGGAATGGAAGAGGTAGAAGGACTTTGTTTTGTTGTGTGAGTGCTGGCTTAGCCACAATGGAAGAGAACATCAGGTAAACTGGTGAAATTTTTGATGCCATGTCCTAGCTCCTAGACAACACTGGACATGTCCAAGTCCTGGAAGAATGCATTACTTTTAAGGAAAGGGTCTTGATTGAGACCCAGTGCTGTACTGTCTTCAGGTGTAGTGCAGCACAGTCCCAGTGATAATGGCCATCGAGGTGCTTGCATTACAACATCCCCAGCCTCACATGGTTCAACATAGAGACTCTGTTTATTTGGGAGACAATAAGTGAAGAAAATATGAGTCTTTTCCTGGTAATCGAGAGAATTCTTTTGGATCTTATTTAAGACTATCAAGGCAGTGCCTCTAGGAGACAACAAAAACCACAACGTTATTGGCTTGAAGCCCAAATCCTTTCAAATACCTGGATAGCCTTCCCAAGAAAGACAAACTCAGGCAGTGAAGACTACAATAAACACCTAACTACTCAATGCCCAGACATTAACGAACATGCTCAAGCATCATCACCACCCAAGAAAGTTTGCCCTCACCAAATGAACAAAATAAGGCACCAGGAACCAATCCTAGAAAAATAGAGATATACCACTTTTTAGATAGAGAATTCAAAATAGCTGCGTTCATAAAGCTCAAAGAAATTCAAGATAACACCGAAGTTATTTAAAATTCTATCTAATAAATTTAACAAAGAGATTAAAATAATTAAAACGAATCAACCAGAAATTCTGCAACTGAAGAATGCAGTTGACATACTGAAGAGTGCATCCATCTTTGAATCACAGAATGCATCAAGCAGAAGAAAGAATAAGTGAGCTTGAAGATAGGCTTGAAAATACAGTCAGGTGAGACAAAAAGAATAAAAGAAACAAACATCCCTACAGGATCCAGAAAATAGCCTCAAAAGGACTTATATAAGAATTATTGGCTTTAAAGGGGAGGTAGGAAAAGAGATATGGGCAGAAAGTTTTCTCAAAGGAAGAATATCAGAGAACTCCCAAAACTTATTAAAAAGGTATTAACATTCAAGTATAAGAAGGTTATAGAACACCAAGCAGATTTAATCCAAAGAGGACTATATCTAGGCATTTAATAACCAAACTCCCAAAGGTCATTGATAAAGAAAGAGTGCTAAAAGCATCAAGAAAAAAGAAACAAGTAACATAAAATAGAGCTCTGTATTAGTTTCTTTTTGCATTGCTATAAAGAAATACCAGAGGTTGAGTAATTTATAAAGAGAAGAGTTTTAACTGGCTGACAGTTATGCAAGTTGTACAGAAAGCATAATGCTACTATATGCTCAGGTTCTGGCGAGACATCAGGAAACTTACCATCATAGCAAAAGGCAAAGGGGGAACAAATACCTCACATGGCAAAAGCAGGAGCAAGAGAGTCACTTTAGAGGTGCCGCACACTTTAAACAACCAGATCTCAGGAGAACTCTTTATTATGAGGACAGTACTGAGGATGTGATGCCAAACCATTCATAAAAAATCAGCTTCCATGATCTAATCGCCTTCCACTAGACCCCACCTCCAATATTGCAGATTACATTTTAATATGAGGCATGGGCAGGGACTTACATCCAAACTATATTATTCTGCAGCTGGCCTCTCTCTAATCTCATGTTCTTCTAACATTTCAAAATACAACTATGCCTTTCCAATAATCCCACAAAGTCTTAATTCATTTCATTGTTAATTCAAAAGTTCAAAGTCTCATCTGAGCTGTGCCAAATTTCTTCTACTTAAGAACAATTAAATTCAAAATCAAAATAATTGAACTCATGGACATAGAGAGTAGAAGAATGGCTACCAGAGGCTGAGAATGGTAGTGGGAGCTTATGGGGGAGGTGAGGATGGTTAATGGGTTAAAAAAAAGTAGAAAGAATGAATAAGATCCACTATTCGATAGCATAATAGCATAACTATAGTCAATAATAACTTATATTTACAAATCAGGGAATGTAACTGGATTGTTTGTAACACAAAATATAGATGCTTTAGAAGATGGATACCCTGTTCTCCATGATGTGCTTAATTCACATTGCATACTTGTTTTAATACATCTCATGTACCCCATAAATATATACGCCTAGTATATATCCACAAAAATTAAACTATAAATAAATGAATTAATTAAAGCTTTAGTATATATATATAAAAGAAACAAGTTAGTTACTTCCAAGATACAACAGGGGTACAAGCATTGGGTAAACATTCCCATTTTAAAAGGGAGATTTCAGTCAAAAGATGGAAGCTACAGGTCCCATGTGAGTCTGAAATGCAGCAGAGCATTCATTAAACGTAAAGCTCCAAGATAATATCTTTTGTCTCACTGTCCCACATCCAGGGCACACTGATGCAAGGAGTGGGCTCTCAAGGTCTTAGGAAGTTCTCCTGTGGCTTTGCAGGGTTCGGTCCTGTAGGCTGCTCTCACAGGTTTTTGAGTGTCTCTACTTTTGCACACTCAAGGTCAGTTACTTCCAAGTTACAGTGTGGGTATAGGCTTTATGTAAATGCTCCCATTCCCAAAGGGAGAAATTAGTCAAAATAAAGGGGCCACAGGCCCCATGCAAGTTTGAAACCCAGCAGGGAAATCATTGAATCTTAAAGCTTCAAAACAATGTCTTTCAATTCCATGTCTCACATCCAGGCCACACTGATGGTAAGGGTGAGCTCCCAAGGCCTTGGGCAACTTTGCCCCTGAGGCTGTGCAAGGTACATCCCCCGTGGCTGTTTTCATGGGCTTATGTTGAATGACTGTGGCTCTTCCAGGCACACAGTGCAAGCTGTTAATGGGTTTACCAGTCTGGACTCTGAAAGGTTATGGCCTTCTTCTCACAACTTCACTAAGCAGTTCCCCAGTGGAGACACTGTATTGGGGTTCCAACCCGCAATTCCCCTCCACACTTCCCTAGTAGAGGTCCTCCATATGGGACATATCTCTGGAGCAGGCTTCTGCCTGATCACACAGGCCTTTCCATATATGCTCTGAAATCTAGATGGAAGCTCCCAAGCCTCAACTCTTACATGCTGTGGACCAACAGGCTTAACATTCTGTGGAAGCAGCCAAGGTTTACAGCTTGGAACTTCTTGAGTGGTGCCTAGGCTATAACTGGGCCTCTGAGCCACAGCTGTTGCTGAAGTAGACAGGATGCAAAGAGGAGTGTCTCAAGGCTGTGCAGGGAAGTAAGGGCCCTGGGCTTCACCCATGAAAACAGTTTTCTCTCTTAGATCTCCAGGCCTGTGATAAAAGAGACTGCCTTGAATGACTGCATAATTCTTTCAAGACCTTTTTTACATTGTCTTGGTTATCATTACTTCCCTTTTTTAGTTATGCCATTCTCTCTAGCAAGTGGTTGCTCCATAACCTGCTTGAGTTCCTTTCCTAAAAATGCTTTGTTTTTCTCACTGTGACATGGCCAGGCTGAAAATTTTTCAAACTTTTGCACTATGCTTCCCTTTTAAAAGTAAGTTTGAGCTTTAAGTAGTTTATTTATGCCCACATATGAACATAGGCTATTAGAAGCAATCAGGACATATTTTGAATGCTTTACTGCTTAGAAATTTCTTCGAGCGGATGCCCTAAATCATCATTCTCAAGTTCAAAGTTCCACAGATCCCCAGGGCAACAGCACAATGCAACCAAGTTCTTTGCTAAGTCATAACAAAAGTGATCTTGGCTCTATTCCTCAATAAGTTCCTCATTTCCATCTGAGACTTCCTCAGCTTGGACTTTATTGTTTATATGACTATCAGCATTGTGGCCACAACCATTTAATTGGCCACTAAAAAGTTTCAAACATTCCCTCATCTTCCTAGCTTCTTCTGAACCTTACTCACACTCTTCCAGTTTTTGTCTGCTACCCAATTCCAAAGTTGCTTTCAGATTTTCAGGTATCTTTGGAGCAATTCCCAACTCCTTGGCACCAATTTTTTTGTATTAGTCCATTGTCCCATTGCTATGAAGAAATGGCTGACACTGGGGAAATTTATAAAGTAAAAGTTTAATTGTCTCACCATTATGCAGGCAGCACAGGAAGCATGATGCTGGCATATGCTCAGCATCTGGGAAGGCCTCAGAAAACTTACCTTCATGGTGAAAGGCAATGCGGGAGCAGTTATGTCCCATGGCAAAAGCATGAGAAGAGAGGGAGGAGAGAGGTGCAACACACTTTTAAATGGCCAGACCTCAGAAGTACTCACTCTCTATCAAGAGGACACCACTAAGAAGGATGGTGTTAATACTTTTCTGAGAAATATTCTCCTGTGATTCAATCACCCTCCACCCTGGTCCCATTCCCAATATATGCGATCATATTTCACTGAGATTTTGGCAAGAATACACATTCAAATTATATCAAGCTCCAACAGCTCTAGAAGCAGTCTTTTCAGTGGAAACCTTACAGGCCAGAGAAGAGTGACATCATATATTTAAAGTACTTAAGGAAAAAAGCTTTTACTCTCAAATAGTATATCCAGTGAAAACATCCTTAAAGCATGAAGAAAAAATAAAGACACTCCCAGACAAACAAAAGCTGAGGGATTTTATCAACACTGAACCTATCCTACATGAGATGCTAAAAAGAGTTTTTCAACTTCAAAGAAAAATATATTAATGTGCTAGAATAAATCATCTTATACAAAAACTCCCTGGTAATAGTAAGCACATAGAAAAACAGAAGAGTAGAACACTTTAATGGTGGTGTGTAAACTACTTGTGTCTTAAGCAGAAAGATTAAATAATGAACCAATAAAAAATGATGACAACAACCAGGAAACTTCTAGAACTGATAAATTCAGTACAGTTTCAGGATATGAAGTCAATATACAAAAATCAATAGCATATCTATATGTCACCAGGAGACAATCTGAAAAAGGAATAAAATAATACTCCCATCTACAACAGCCACAAGTAAAATTAAATACCTGGGAAATAACCAAAAAGGTGAAAAGTATCTACAATAAATTCTATAAAATACTGGTAAAAGTAAATGAAGAGGACCTTAAAAAAATGGAGAGATATTTCATGTTTATGGATTGTAAGAATCTATATTCTCACAATGTCCATACTACCCAAAGTAATCTACAGATTCAATGCAATCCCTATTCAAATATCAGTGACATTTTTCACAGAAATAGAAGAAAACAATCCTAAAATTTTTATGGTTTATTAAAAGACCTAGAATAGTCAAAACTATTCTGAGCCAAAAGGACAGAACCGGAGTAATCACTTTATCTTACTTCAGATTATACTACCGAGGTATAGTAACCAAAACAGACATAAAACAGATGCATAGATGAAAGGAACAGAATAGAGAACTCAGAAATAAATTCACATGCCTACAGAGAACTAATCTTCAACAAAAGTGCCAAGAATATACATTGAGGAAAAGCTAGTCTCTTCAAAATATTGGGCTAGGAAAACTTGATATAGAGATGCTGAAAAATAAAACCAGACACCTATCTCTAACCACATATAAAAATCAAATTATAATGTATTAAAGACTTAAATCTAAGACCTTGAGCTCTGAAACTACTACAAGAAAATATTGAAGAAACTCTCCAAGATATTGATCTGTGCAGAAATTTCTTAAGTAATACCTCACAAGCACAAGCAACCAATGCAGAAATGGACCAATGGGATTTGGTCATCAAATTAAAGCTTCTGCAAAGCAAAGGATATAATGAACAAAGAGAAGAGATAACCTATAGAATGTGAGAATGTATTTGCCAACTACCCATTTGACAACCATAATATATAAGGATTTACAACCAGAATATATAAGGAGCTCAAACAACTTTATCTTATAAATAAACTTTATAAGCTTTATAAACAAACAACTTTATACAAAAAAATTCATAATCTGATTAAAATAAAAATTAAGATAAAATTTAAGATAAATGAAAACTTATAATCCAATTAAAATAAGAACAAAAGATCTGAATAGACATTTCTCAAAAGAAGACATACAAATCATAAACAGGCATATGGAAAGGTGATCAACATCATTGATTATCAGGGAAATGTAAATTAGGATTATGATGAGATATTATCTCATCCCAGTTAAAATAAATTTTTAAAAAATGTCAGGCAATGACAAATTCTGGTGAGGATGGGAAGAAAAGGGAAAACTCTTTCATTGTTGGTGGGAATGTAAATTAGTACAACCATGATAGAGAGTACTTAGGAGGTTCCTCAAAAAAAAAAAAAAGAAAAGCAAAGCTTCTATGTTATCCAACAATTCTACTGCTGGGTACACATCCAAAAGAAAGAAAATTAGTATATCTAACAATCTAACAGATGTTGGCTCTCCCATGTTTGTTACAGAACTGTTTAGAATAGCCAATATTTGGAAACAATCCAGTGTTTTTCAACAGATAAACACATAAAGAACATGTGATACATGTACACAATGAAGTACTATTCAGTCATAATAAAGAATAAGATCCAATCATTTGCAACAACACGGATGAAGCTGGAGGTCATTATGTTAAGTAAAATAAGCCAGGCACAGAAACACAAATATTGCTTGTTCTCATTTATTTGTTCAATCTAAAAGTCAAAACAATTCATGGAGATAGAGAGTAAAAGGATAGCTACCAGTAGCTGGAAAGGGTAGTGGGGTTTGGGAGGGAGGTTCAGATGGTTAAGAGAAACAAAATCATGATTAGAAAGAATGAATAGGAACTACTATTTGATAGAACAACAGAGGACTATAGTCAACAATAGTTTAATTGTATATTTTATAGTAGCTGAAATAGTATAATTAGATTGATTGTAATACAAAGGATAAATGTTTAAGTAGATAGATACCCAACTTTCCATGATGTGACTATTACACATTGCATGCCTGTACCATAATGTCTTATGTACCTTATAAATATATACACTTGCTATTTACCTACAAAAATTTAAAAAATTAAACATTTTGAACAATATGCTTAGTTCATATTAACCAAGGGTAGATAGAAATTTTAGATTTACTACAGATCTTTTGAAACACTAATCTGGTGAATGTGACTTTGTATACAAAGTGGTAGTTGTTGTTTTGGTTTAAGCATTACCAAGTAGCTGGCTCTATGAAACCCAAATGAATGCACTAACTCATATTAATATCATAAATTTATTTAAGCTCTGGTAGACACTAGAAAGTCAAACATGGACTTATTAACTATAATTTTGTATTATTTAAACATTAGATGATCAAGTGAAATATATTTGAGAATGTGCAAGAGCCAAATATCAAATCAAAGCATGATGAATATGTTTGTTCTATTAATATTTTATTGAAAATAGTGAGTTATCTTAACCTCTTTTAGATTTGTAATTAATGCAGAAAGAAAAGGGAAAATACAATTACTAATAAATGTTTAGTAAAAGTATTTAGCAAACATGTGCATATGTATCTGTCTAAGCATATTTAGATGAACTAAATCCATATTTAGAAATAGAGCCTTTGAAGAGCCCCCTGAATAAATGTTTTTCTACACCTTAAAATATACATTATTACCCAGAGTAATATGATAAAAATAATAAAACTATTCCCTCTGAAATGTGCCTACATTTCAATTGTATAAAAATATGAAACAACTATTTTCACTTTGTTACATATTTCAAAAGTACTAAGTATTTGAAGATCACTGAGCATTTAACTTTAATTTAGCCTCATTTAACCTTAATATCTCCCTTTTTTCCAGTTAGAAAAGTGATTGAAACTTTTTCTTGAGTTGTTGCGTACCACTGATTTCCTGAAATACTCCAAGTGTCATGTATTTTGTAAATTTTAATATTTTATTAAATGATTAGAATTACTCTAAAGTATCCTAAAGCCACACTTGGAAATCATCCTTCACAGGACTAAGAATATCCATGAGTTCTCTATTGTTCCATTGGTCTACCTGTCTTTTCTTTTATTAGTACCATTCTGTTTAGCTTACCGTAGCCTTGTGGTATCGTTTCAAGTCAGATAGCATGATGCCTCCAGCTTTGTTCTTTTTGCTTAGGATTGTATTATCTATACAGGCTCTTTTTCAGTTCCATATGAATTTTCAGATAATTTTGTTTTTAATTCTGTAAAGAATGTCAATGGTACTTTAAAAGCAATAAGCATTGAATGTATAAATTGTTTTGGGCACTATGGCCATTTTCACAATATTGATACTTCCTATCCATGAGCAAGGGATGTTTTTCCATTTGCTTGTGTCCTCCCTGATTTCCTTGAGCAGTGGTTTGTAGTTCTCTTTCAAGAAGTCCTTTGCTTCCATTGTTAGCTGTATTCCCAGGTATTTTTCCCTTTGTGACAATTGTAAATGCACATCATTCATGATTTAGCTCTTTGCTTGCCTATCGTTGGTGTATTGGAATGATAGTGACTTTTGTACATTGATTTTGTATCCTAAGGCTGCTGAAGTTGCTTATCAGCTTAGGAAGCTTTTGGGCTGAGATGACGGGGTTTTCTAGATACAGGATCATGTCATCTGCAAATTAAAAAAAATTGACGTTCTCTCTTTCTATTTGAAGACCCTATATTTCTTTCTCTTGTCAATTGCCCTAGCCAGAACCTCCAATACTATATTAAACAAGAGTGGTGAGAGAGGACAACCTTGTCTTGTGCTGGTTTTCATGGGGAATGCTTCCAGATTTTGCCCAGTCAGTATTATATTGGCTGTTGGTTTGTTCTCACTTATATGTGGGAGCTGAATGATGAGAACACATGGACACATGGGCAAGAACAACATACACTGGGGCCTGTTGGAGGAGGAGGGTGGTGGGAGTCAGAGCATCAGGAAGAATAGCTAATGGATGCAGGGCTTAATACCTAGATGATGGGATGGTCTGTGCAGCAAACCACCATAGCACACATTTACCTATGTAACAAACCTACGCATCCTGCACATGTACCCCAGAACTTAAAATAAAAGTTGAAGAAAAAAAAGATACAAAAAGCCACTGGCTAACTTGAGAACAAGCTTGTGCACAGAAATGATAGTATGGCAGAGCAAATGTACTGAAATCTTCCATCCTCAGTACACAAAAATAATACAATTTTCATAGTAGTCACAGTTTTTATACCACTTTAGAGTCAATATTAAGAATAATTACAAACTTAACAATAAAGCAAATGTCTCTAACACATACAACAAAAGAAATATCCATGAGGAATAATAGAAAAAACTCAGTTTCGGAAAGAGCTCTGCCTTTTTGAATGATACATTGATACTTAAATATCACTGAAACTGTTCAAAGGCTATATTTAAATATCCAGAATCATTGAATGTTATTTATCTACTGCAAGCATTTATTATGAATTCTAGAGGGAGTGTACAACCTAAAGTATCATAATTGTGAAAAAAAAATTATTACAAAACTGAGAAGGAGTCAATAGTGAAATGTTCAAAGAAACCCAGCCAGTTGTAGGACAGGCTATTTTGTATGTTTTTAAAAATGCACTATTGCATTGTTATCAATTTCCAAATTCCCAGTCTGAAGCAATGTAAAATTTACATAATTGTTTATTATTTTTAAATGTTTATTAATAGAAATATGTTTAAAGTTCAATTTTCTCTCTCATGTTCAAAGATAATGGAACCTTTCTCTCGACTTTGCTCAGAAATCTTCACTAATTAAAATTTATATTTCTGGTTTCATTACTGATCTTTAAATTTGAAAAAAGAATTTATAAAATGGCACATATTTCTAATATAACTTCTTCATTAATCATTGGAGAGGTATTGTGCTAAGATTGAAAGAGTATAACATTTTGAGCCATAGGCAATGACTTAAATCCAGTTTCTGCTGTTTAATTAGCTCTTTGGCTTTAGAAATTTATTTAACCTCCTGACTTTCAGGTTCCTCATTAAATACTTGCTGAGTATTTGAATTAAAATAACAATACTTACTTTATAGGGTTGCTGTTATAATTAAATGAAACGTTGCAAGGAATGCAACAGAAACTGTGTTTGACATTTAGGTAACTCTTAAAAAGTGTCGTTAATCCTTTATTGAGGGCCACCTCAATACACATATGTGTATGCAAGAATCTGATTTATTTTATCCATGGGTTGATACATGCTCATAAATAAAATAGTAGAAAATACTAAGCATACAGAAAACATTAAAAATAAAAACTACATAGGTATAATCTCTGTTAAAATGGTGGTGTGATACTGTGATTTATTACAATCATTTTAATTTTTGATGTCTTCATTTTTTTAACATTGTACCATGAGCTCTTCCAATGTTATTAACTATTTTTTGAAATTTTGATTTTTAATGGTACATTCCACTGTATGTCCTCTATTGTGTTTTGATTTCTTTGAGTAAATTAACATTTAAAATTATATGTTTCTTGAAATATTATTATAACATATTGTGCTATTTTTACATATTTCACATCAGTTTAACAATAATCATTTAAATTTTGCAGGAGCTATAGTACATCAATGAACTTACATTCATATACTCTGTTGTTTTTAAATGATAGAGTTTAAGTTCTACCATATGCAATAAAATGTTTTGTCTACACAAATGTACAGGTACATTTTTATGTGCATATCTTGCTAGAACACATAATTAATAGTAATCATTACCATACTTTGGAACTATATTAATCCATATCTTATGAAATACACTTATAGATAGTTTATCAAGAGAAAAAAGACATTTTGTCTAACATAAATCACTTGCCTGCCCATGTTAGTTGATTGAGCAGATTGTAACCCCCAGTGAATCAACAGAATTCTAAACAGCTAAATGAGTCACTGTCACTGAAGTTGCTGCTTTGAGGTGCCATTTCAAAACTGTAACTCTTCACGGTGTGCAAAGGTAATTTGGTGATCTACTGATCATTGTAGCATTAGGGTACGAGGGAGAGAGGAGATAATTTTTTAAATGTCATGAAATCCAATATTGGGAAACCTGCATATTTTAGCTTCATTTCTGCCCAATTTTCTAACTGTCCCTACCCCAGAGTACTCTAGCATAACCTTTTTTTTTTTTTTTTTTTTTTTTTTAGAAGGAGTTGCGGTATTTTTAACCACGCTTGAGTTCAATTGCACCATATCGGCTAACTGAAAACTACCCCTTATGGTTTGAACAAATTATCCACCCACACCCACTCGTGTAGC
>CAUYQU010078212.1:0-19181 GCA_963574635.1 Cheracebus regulus | reverse complement strand
TGGTTTCTTCCCATCTTTGTGGATTTATCCACCTGTCATCTTTGTAATTGCCGACTTTCAGATTGGGTCTCTGAGTGGACATCTGGCTTGTTGGTGATGAAGTTTTTTCTGTTTCTTAGTTTTCCTTCAGCAGACGCCCCTTCCCCACAGATCTGGGCATTCCTGGGTTCAGCTGTGCTTGCTGTGAAACTCTCAGTCCTCAGCGCTTCCAATTGCTGTTTTTTTTGGAGGGGATGGGACCAGCTGAGCCTGACTAAAAGGGCACCCAGTCCTGTATACTCCACACCAAGAAGTGCCACGCTGGGGTGCCGGCAAAATAGCCTTGCTGGCCAGAATAGTCACGCTGGCAACCCGTGGGGCTCCTCCGCCGGGAATCTCCCAGTCTGTGGGCAACAAAAATTTCTCTGAAATAGCGGCGTCCACTCTCTCTCTGCATTTTCACTAGGAGCTACAATCCTGAGCTGCTGCTATTCGGCCATCTTGGATCTCTCCTAGTGTTATCTTTTACTCTTCATGCTAGATTGTCTTGTGAGATCATTCCACTTGATTGCAAGATGGCTGCAACAGTTCCAGCCTTTGCAAACTTTCATTCAACATCCAGTGCTGTTTATTCCTCAGTTCTTTTTTTTAGAGGAAAGAAAACCTTCTCAAGCCCACTGCACCACCACCTGCAACACAGTACACCACCGCTGTGTCTCCTGGCTGGATTTGCAGCTTACTTTCATGCCTAAATGAATTATTGGACCTCATGCCTAAGAGCATGAGGTCACTGGCCTGATTTATACTAATCCAGATGAGCTCTCTGAGACTGAACAGCTCAGGGCTTCACAGAAGAGAATGAATACCTGAAAAAGTGGAATTATGCTGGAAAGGAGGAAAGGATGGATGGATTTTGAGAAGACAGCTAGCTGGATCTGCCATAATCACTCAGGGCGAAGGTGAAGACCTAAAACAGGAAATCCTTGCTCCTGTTAAAGGGCCTCATTTGTGGTGATGAGTGAAGAAAAGGCAAATTAGGGTGATTTTAGGGGTAAAATAAATGCAGCTACATGCCAGGATTGTGAAGATCTTCCACCAAGCAGCAGTTGCCTCCACTGGATCTGCTTTAGCATTCACCGGGCCCATGTATTTCCAGAAAACTCAGGAAGAGAGAAATCTGGCCAGAAGCTACATCAGCATGAAACCTCCAGCAGCTTGGAACTGGAAGCTACTGCAAAGGCTGAAAGGTGCTCAACCTGGATCGTGCTGAATTGCTGTTTGTTTGATTTTGCACTTTGACAATAAGAATCTTGGAGATATCACAGCTAAATGACTTCCAGAATGGACTGCATACAGCTTCAAAATCTGACTGTGTTCATAATGACTGCATGCCCTGTGAATTCAGGCAAACACTGTTTACATACACATAAGAAAGACAGAGTTTTCACTGCATGCAATTTACATTAGTGAATATAATTTTACTAATACAGTCAAACTCTAACATTTACAAGTGCAAATAGCTTAACCAAGGGCAGGTGCATCTGCCGCCAAACTGTTTGAATAAAGCAAATTTGGAATATCCAACTCTTACTTAAACCAGAATATTTTAAAAAATACCTTTTCTGCCATTTTTTTTCAGTTAAAAGTGTAAATATGGCTGACCTTCCTTGTGACAGGAAGCATGGACTTTACTGGAACTGTGAGAACCTTGAATCCAGAGGAGGCAGTCGAGGATGCTGGAGAGGTCAGAATTCTAGGCAGCATCAAGGAAACCCAGAGTTAGGGTTAAGGGACGCCTTCAGCTTGGAAACAAAATTAGCCCCCAGGCTCCTGGTGTCATGAAGACTGAAATCAGTCCACACAGGTTAACACAACAGAAGCTGAGACATTTCTAGCATAATTCTCTTCACCTTTGCTTTCACTGCAGAAAAGTCATAGCTCCTGGTTCTAACAGGAGCACTTTTACTTCAAAAATGCTATTGTGCTTGTGGATGCAAGCAAAAGATGAGCAATGACACATGTGCCCTCGCCCAGGGTGGATGTGCATCCCACCACCATCTGTGGAGCCCTCCTCAAGACATCATTTGCAGTCCTGCCAGACAGCTGTAATTAGCTCCTCTCCACCCTGGGCAATAACATTTTGTCAGGACAGTATATTTCTCCAAAATTTCACCTCATTTCTTCAGCCATGCTCAGACGCAGTTGTTAAATAGTTTGCTTTCAGTGGAAGCAATGGCTTATTTTTGGCGTTAGTACTTGCTATGAAATAGAGAACACCCATTAGAAATAAATGCTTGTTTTTATAACACACCATCAAGAATGAGAACATTTTAGCCCTGGATAATAAAGGAAAAGGGAAGCTAAATTCATTCTATCAAGAACGTTTCTGAATAAATGCACAAGAAAGATTCTGGGACAGAGTTAGAGGTAGGGACACCTCCTCAACTCTACAAAAATACACCTGATGACCCACTACATCTTAGAGCCCAATACCAAGGGCGCACTGCAGAGAGGCAATGTGCTGGAGCACCATTCAGACATGGGGTAGAGATTATCTGCTTCTTTTATTCTTCAGGTGCAGAGTTCTATGGGGAAATATGATCCCCCAAGCATGGGAACTTGTGGCTAGAAAATAATGATTGCCCATTGCCCCTAGGTCTTCTGCAAGGACTGGAATCCCTTTGTTATTCCTGGTCATGATTCCACTCAGCCTCTTCTACAAGCTCCACACCCTCAGTCAGGCACATCACAAGACCCGCCTCAGCACAGACACAGCAGCCAGGCCCCACATGTGAGCTTTCACTTTTCCCACCAGATGCACATCTGTGTCTCTGTGAGAAAGCTGAGACTCCCTTGCAAAGTAAGTCTAACCTGCGGCCTACACACATCCCTCTCCATCTGCTCCATGTATTTCCCTGATTTCTTCTGCTTCTTCATGTACTGCCTTCAGCGCCTCCTGTCCTGTCTATAAATACACTCAACTGTCCCGTCATAAAAAGGGAACTTTCCCTTTACTTTGGGTTCCTTCCAATTGCACTTCTGTTTCATCACTCATTAAATCCACATTATGCATTTCTTTTCTCATTCAATAAATAATTACTGAACACCTCCTGTGTGTTAGGCATTTTTTTGGATTTGGGGAATACAGAGAGAAACACCTGCCCTGTGCAACTTACATTCTAGAGAGGAGACAGACACCACACCCACTCTCAACTACCAATAAGGGTAATGATTTCATAGATATTACCTCCAAAGCACAAACAGCAAAAGAAAAAATAGATACATTGAACTTGATCAAAATTGAAAACTTTGTACTTCAAAGAACAAAATCAGAAAGGGAAAGACAAGAGGGAGAGATAAAGTGGGGATGGTTGATGGGTACAAAGATAAACTTAGGTAGAATGAACAAGATTTAGTGTTCAGTAGCACAGCAGGGAGACCACAGCTAACAATAATTTATTGTATGTTTTAAAAATCACTAAAGGAATGGAATTGGAATGTCCCTAACACCAAGAAATAATATGTACTTGAGGTGATGGGCATCCTGTTACCCTGATTTGATCATTAAACATTAGATGCCTGTATCACACATCATATATACCCCATAATACTTTACACTTATAAATATTTACAACTATTACCCATAATAATTAAAAATTATTTTTAAAAAAGGAAAGAAAGCTTTGCTCCCCTAACTGAGGAATGATGAAAACATAAAAAATGAAGGAAGGACAGAACGATTGGCAGGTGTCTTGGCCGGATATTTGGCAGTCCCCGTTTAACTTTATGTGGGGAAATGGTGGCATCTTTTAATCTTAGGCTTTGAAAATTGGACACTCCCCCATTTCCCTGCATTCCTTGGGAGTCTGTAGCATCAGATTGTGTGAGTGTATAACAAAGACTACCAGATACTTTAAAAAAGAAAAAGAGAAGACAATAAAGAAAATGAGGAAATATATTTTCAAATTGTATATCTGATAAGGGACTTGTATCCAGAATATATAAATAACTCTTACAATTTAATAATTTTTCAAAATTTCAAAATGGGCAAAGGATTTGAGTAGATATTTTTCCAGAGAATATATATAAATGGCTATACACACATGAAAAGATGTCTGCAATTATTAGTCATCAGGGAAACACAAATAAAAACTACTATGAGATACCACTTCACAACTCCTAGGATGGCTAACATTTAAAAGACAGACAATATCAAGTGTTTCTGAGAATGTGGAAAACTGGAACTTTGCCACTTGTTGGTGAGAATATAAAATGGCACAGCCACTTTGAAAAAAGTTTGGCAATTCCTCAAATTGTTAAACATAAAGTTATCATATGGCCCAGCAATTCCATAACTAGTTACATACTCAAGGGAAATAAAAACACGTGTCCACACAAAAACATATACAAAAATTTTTATAGCAATATTATTCATAATAGCCAAAACAATCCAAATGTCCATCAACAGATGAATGAATAAATAAAATGTAATATACCCATACAAGGGAATATTATTTGGCCATAAAAAGCAATGAAGTCCTGACCCATGCTACAATCCAGATGAACCTTGAGAACTTGATGCTAAACGGAAGAAGGCAGTCAAGAAGACCTCATGTTCTGTGGTTTCATCCACACAAAACATCCAGAATCAGCTCATCTATAAAGACAAAAAATAGATTAGTGATTACCTAGGGCTGGAGGTGGAGGCCATGGGCAACTATTAATTGGTGCAAGGATTTTGCGAGGAGATTAAAATATTCTAAACTGAGATTAGGTGATGATTACATAGGTCTGTGAATACATTGAAAATCATTGCATTGTACAATTCTATATATCAATAAAGCCTTTATGAAAACAGAAACCTAGAGTCCCAGCTAGATTGCCAGATAAAACACAAGATGCCCAGTTACATTTGAATTTAGATTTTTTTCAATGAGTTTCCAGTCTGACTATGCTTCAACTATATCATGGGGCATAATTATACTCAAAAAAAAAAAAACTTGGTTTATCAGAAATGTAAATTAACTGATAATTAAGTGTTTGGTCTGTGACTCCTTATGGGGAGTGGAGCATTACGGGGTTGATGTGAGGGATCCCGGTAGGAGTGCGGAAGTGGGCTGGAGGCCTTAGTGCAGGATTAGCCTGGAAAGCCAAGGAGAACTCCAACGGTGGAGACTTTGGGTAGTTGGGCTGAACAGTTTGCTCCTCCTCCTGTATTGAGTGGCCTCTAGTCAAGATGTTGTGCAGAGGAGTGGGGTGGATGTTGGTGTTGGAAGAAAGTGTATAGCAAGCTTATCCAACCCACAGGCCTGAGGCCCAGGATGGCTTTGAATGAGGCCCAACACACATTCATAAACTTTCCTAAAATATTATGAGACACTTTTGCGATTTTTTTTTTAGTTCATCAGCTATTGTTAGCATTATTGTATTTTATGTGTGTCCTAAGACAATTCTTCTTCTTCCAATGTGGCCCAGGGAAGCCAAAAGACTGGACACCCCTGGTGTTCAATCATCTGGATCCAGTCATGCCATTGACAGGGAACCCAATGCCAGCAGTAATCTGTGGCCTCCTGGTAGTCATGTTTGATGGACTGCAGGTGTAAGGAACAGGTGCCGGGAGGCCAGGTAAGTGGTATTCTCACAAGAGTTTACGCTGTGGCAACGATAATTGGAAAGGAAAGGAGGAGGCAGTGGTGTCAGGCATTTCAGTGAAGAGATGAAGGGGTGGCTGGTGGATGTGAGAGGCCAGAAGTGGGAAGCCTTGGGGTTTACAGCCTGAATGACAAGGAGGGCAAAGTGGCCCCTAATGGGATAGGAAAACCAAAATATCAGGAAGGAGGAGGGAGGAGGATTGGTTTTGTATATGAGTTTGAGCATATAAGTAGTAAGAAACTGGATCCAACTGTGGTGATAGAGAAGGACAGGAAAGAGCATCAGGGCTGGACTTGTATGTGCTTCCATCTGTGGCAGGGCTGGAGAGATGTTACCCATGCAAGTAGCCAGAAGGACCATCAGAGAATGTAATGCAGGGCAGGTGGTAGGGGAAGTTAAAGAATAATGAGGTTTTTTTAATGCCATATCCACAGTGACATAGGTCAAAGAGAAGTCTCACGAGTAGGGGTGGAAACATGTCCTCTGCTTTCAGAAGCTGAGGGGTAGCTGGGTATGGGTTGTTGGCAGGGGATGAGAAGTCTATGCAGGCAGAAAGAGAGGCCAGGAAGCCATAAGTGCCCACAGGCAGCAGAGGCAGAATGCCAGACATAAGGTGGCCAGCGACAGGTGTCTTTCCTCTCCTTGGTGTGCCCAGGTGGTTGCAGGTCTTCTATTCCTCTCTAGTCTGCTCTCAATAAGGTTACCAACAAGACTCTGGGTCTACAGTGGTCTCCCCTGCATGTCTGCTGCCCTTCCTGGTGCCCTAGACCTGAATCACAGCACCCTCTTCTGATGCTGACACCCTGGAGGGATTCTAAATTAGAGAGCGTTTTGGGATGCTGACCACATCCTCAAGGCTGAAGGGACCATCCTCAGCTGCACTGCCCAATACCGCAGGGTCACAGGTTCACGTCACCTGTGTGGTCAGGTCAGCCAACCCCCCCCTGCAGAGTTGTAAAGAATCTCAGTCTGATTAAGGAAAGAAGAGGACTTGCAAATAGCCAAAAGGTATGTGAAAAGATGCTCAGCCTCACTAATCAGCAGTGAAATACAAATCAAAACCACAGTGAGAGATCACCCTACCTCAGTTAGAATGGCTATTATCAGAAAGGTGAAAAAAATAACAGATGCTGGCTCATGCACTGTTATGGGAATGTAAAATAGCTACTATGGAAAACAGTATGGGGGGTTCCTCAAAAAACTGAAAAGTGGAACTAACATTTGACCCAGCAAACCCATTATTGGGTATATATGCAAAAAAAATAAAATCAGTATGATGAAGATAGATCTGCATCCTATGTTTCTTACAGCACAGCTCACAACAGCAGAGCTATGGAATTAGCCTGCATGCTCATCTACAGCTGGATGGATTAGAAAAATGTGGTATATATACACAATGGAGTACTCTTCAGCCGTAAAACCCAAGGCAATCTTGTCATTCATGACAATATGAATGAACCCAAAGGACATTATGGTAAGTGAAATCAGCCAGGCACAGACAGACAAATACTGCATGTTCTCACTCATTCTAAAAATGTTGATTTGGTAGAGGCAGAGAGTAGAATAGCAGTTACCAGAGGCTGGGGAGGGGAGGGAAGAGGTGGAATGGGGGAGGCTTGTTAACAAGCACAAAGTTAGAGTTGAGGAGATTAAGTTCTGGTGTTCTGCTGCACAGTAGGGTGACTCGGCAAATAATAATGTGGCATATATTTTAAGACACCTAGAAGAGAAGGTTTTAAATGTTATCACTACAAAGAAGTGATAAAAATTTAAAGTGGATGAATATGGTAATTGCCCTGATTTGATCATACAATGTATGCCTGCATTGAAACATCATTCCACCCCATAAGTAGGTACAATTATTATATCAACTGTAACTTTTGACAGAGCAGGAGCGTCGCCATCTTGGACAAACACGGCCATTTTAAGTTCCCCTTGGTTAAAAAAAAAAACCTAAATCCAGCTCCATAACATCAGCCTGATGGCTAATGTCAGCATAACCAGAAACATTCCAACCCTAAGATAAACCCCCCTCCAACCAGAAACATGCCAATCTGAGATAACCTCCCCTTCAAACAGAGACATTCCAACCCCACAATAAACTTCCCCTCATGTGAAAACATTCTGAACCTGTGATAAGCTCTCCCCTCTTCCTAAATCCTTAAATACCCTTAGTCTGTAAGAAAGAATGCTCCAACTGAAATCAACCAGAAGCCCCTCTCAGGTTTTTTCTCCAACATAAACCTGTCTTTGACTTTGAGCTTCTTTTCTTGTTTTTTTTTCTCCTTTAACTCTTAAAATAAATTTTTAAAAGAAGCTAAGTCTGAGCATGTTTCTTCAGAGATGGATTGTGCTCTGCTTTATTGCAGTGAATTGAATGGAAAAAAAATAGATTGTTTTATTGCTGGTAATATCACTAAGCAGAAATGACAGTTTCCAAAGTTCTGAATAGCAGAGGTATTCCATCTTTGTTGAAGGTTATCATGGAACTTAGATAGAGAAGTAGAGCCTGTTCTGACAATGTTCTTCATAAACGAACAGTCTAATATTCTAGGTCCAGTTCCCATGAGGTTTACAGAGTTGGGTTTATTTTCAAATGAGATCGACTTGCTTGGATTCAACTTACTTCTGAGGTTGGTAAGAACCTTACAAATAAGAACATCAGTGCGTCTGCAACATGGGGACATTTTGGACTCAGAAATTTAATTTTAAATGATAACTTTAAATTAATAATGACTTTTTACTACATTGCTTTTTAGCTTAATATCATTTAAAATTGATTTTATTATGTAAGGACATGAATTATATTTTTCCCTATTTTCTTGCTTATCCCCAGAGCCCCAAGTGAAGTATGCGCTTCAGTCATGCATGTGCAGTTGGAGAGAGAAGGCCGGAAGAAAGGTGTCCATGTGTTTTCAGTCACACAGAAACATTCTTGATTTGGCCAACTCTGCCTGGGGAGCTAAGGTGAGCTGGCAGAGCAAGTGTCTGCAATGTGTCAGGCGCAGGCAGGTGCAGCATACAGGCAGCAAGCATGGGAAGGCAACATGGGGAAGCAGTGATGGCAGCCACACCAGTGCACACAGGTAAGGAGAAATACGACAGGAACTGGACCTGCGTTTCCATGTGAAGAAACATTTCATCTTCTGAAGACAAGTGAGAGGCCCTTTGATCACTCAGACCCTCCCTAGTGTCTAAAATGTGGGATAACCAGCCAGCCCAGTTTTCCTAAGACTGTCCCAGTTTTAGCATTAAAGTTTGGTGCCCTGAGAAACCCCTCAATCCTGGGGAAACTCAGGGGTCTGGCCACCCTATATCCCCACCACTTCTCAGACTCTGCACCATGGGGCTGAAGGTTAACTTGCCATTTATCACTGGCGGGCCCACCTGTGCTTTTCTCTCCAATATTCTTCCACTGTTACTGCTCCTTCTCCTCTTCTAAGGTTAAGAAATAATTCTCTCTCTCCATAACAAAAGTGGCACAGTGAACCTGACGTCAAATTCAAAAAGTGGGAATGGTAGTTGCCAGGGGCTGGGGGAAGGCAGAATGAGGAGTTTGTGTCTGAAGGGTACAGAGCCTCAGTTGGAGAAGATGGAAAAGTTCTGGAGCTGGATGGTGGTGATGGTAGCACAGCAATGTGAATGTATTTAATGGCACTTTAAAATGGTTACCATGGTAAATTTTATGTTCTGCATATTTTACCATAATAAAAAAAATAGAATGGAAAACAAAACATGGTACTGTGGAAGCTAGACTCAGAAGAGCATCTATGCCAAGGCTCATGGAAGAGAGGACCTTTCCTTGCAGAATCGAGAACTTGTCTCACTTGTAATCTCTCATTTCTCACATGCACCACATAGAACGCATTTAGGTTCCTCATGTTGCTCCTGTAACCACTTGAGTTTACGGGTAGGAAAATTTAAAGGATGCTTGAGCAAAAGGCAGCATACTCAGGAAATCTGAGGGCTGGTATGGAAAGTTCCATGGCAAAACCTTTTGAAGGGGAAGGTTGAACAAAACTGGCTCAAAAGCCCTTAGTCCAGTGTGCTAAGAACTCCTGAGTGTGGACTCACCTGTGACCCATCTCATCCTGACTCTCAGGGATCCGACAGAGCTATCCTTAAGCAACTTTAAGTTTTGTTGTCTGAAGTGTACCCCACAGAGCAGTGAAATGACATGCTTTGCATAGGGTTTGGAATGTTACGTTTTGTTCTTCACAACTCCAGAGGCACCAGCTAGCCTTGCCAGGAGAAGAGTAATTCCTAGCTGAGCAGATGATGCCAGCAGAGAGAAAGGACTTTCCATTAAAATTAATGCTACCCCCTCTCACCAACACTGACTCATTTGACCCCTTTTAGTTAAAGTTGAAAACTTTTACATACTTGCTTCGTCAAAAGTATGCTACTATGTATCTATTCCAACCATCCCTGAGCAGTTTCATTTTAGTGAGTGCTCCCTGACTTGAGAGGAATGTGTCTGTAAGTTGTCCCAAGAGTACCGTATCTTGCCTTCTCTTGCATAAGCCACCACCTTGCCTTGGAGGGTTGCTTTGCATTCCTCCAACTCATCCTCTGGTCTGGGATTGTGACCACCCATCACAGGGGGTGTCACAGCATCTAGAGTCTGGGGAGTATTCTGTGCTCCCACCTTAGTGGTGAGTCTGGAGTCACAAAGCTTCTAAGACTAAGAAACTGTCCAATTACTGTACATTTCTTCAGGTATTAAACAGAGCCATGCAATATGCAGTCTCGTTGCCTTGGGATACCGTTCCTTCTTCCCGCTGGTGATGCACAGGGTCCTTGGAGTTTCAGCATCTGCCTAAGGGATGCATTGATGCTGGATGGGAGACGAGGGTCTCAGGGACCACTGGTGCCTGCAGACATCAAAGCACACAGCCCCATGAGGCCAGGAACCCCAAAGGGGAAGCTGAAAGGGAGGCTACCAGGGGAGCATCCAGTGCTAAAACATCAAGTTGATCTGGGTTTTTCCATAATGCACCTAAGTGTCACCTGAGGTGGGAGGTCCCAGTGCTGAGATGGGGCTTAACACTTGAAGCAATTGGAGAATGTTGGGGGAATGGGAGCAGAGTTTTTCTTATTTACCATCTACTCAGAATGCTTTTCTGGGGCATGGGTAGACTACTCTCCATTTTCCTTCCCAGCAAAGTAAACATCGAGAAGCAAAACAAAACAAACAAACAAACAAACAAAACATCTCCCAATATTCTATAGGTGAGAGTGATTTTTGTTTCGTCTCAACTTTCCCCAGGAGTACTGAAATGGGATCCTGGCCCTGGTAACAGGGTGCAGGTGCTTAAACTGCTTTGTGTCTGCAGGAACACAGACATTCAGCAGGCACTTAATGAGCACCTGCTGGCTGCTGGTTGAGTTCTGTTTGAAACACCTGGCAACAGTTGCAGGAAATGGAGCAAGGGCAGGAAACGCCTTTGCAAACCCAGAACACCACTAATGTCTTCAATGCCTGGACTCAGCTCATGACCAAGCAATCTCAGTAGGGCACAGGGGCTCAGGAAAGGAGGACATCCAGGGGCTCCAGGACCTGATGCAGCCTCGCTCCTGAGTGTTTTATCTCAATGTCCTTTTATATATATTTACAGTTTTATGCAATATGGCCTTGTCGACATCTATGCTAATATGGTCATCAAACCATGGAGCATGAAATGAGTATATGTAGGGTCAGAGGATTTTGAGGGTGAGATGGTGGTGAACATTCTGCAAAACTCTAGGATTCTAGTAAGAAACACTTGTGAATAAATTCTTCCATGACAACGTGGTCAGATTCAAGAGGCAAGCCTGCAGTCCTAGGTATGGGGAGAGGACAGCCTTCCTCCTGCCTTCACTGCTGTCGGGTGGTGAAAATGGAGGGCAGCGCCCTCAAGATGCCTGGTCCTTCTGCACAAAGGAGAACATGGCAGGTGGAGGGGGCCTGGAGAGGGTGCCTGCCCAGCACCATTCTGACCTTGCAGGATGGGCACTTTCACAGGATGAAGCACAGGAGTTGGGGATTTAGGGTCTATAAATGAGTTTTCTCTCTTTTGTAAGGGGAATAAGCCTAATGGGATTGTTCTGAAGATGACATGAGATCATATGAAAAAGTGATTAAGATGGCGGCTGGAACACAATCACACCAAAGACATGTAAGCCCTTGTTTTCACACTCCCTGTTTTATAGATGACAATTCTGAGGCTCAAAGTAAGAAGCCGAGCAACATCCAGAAAAGCACTGATTCAACCGGATCTGCCTATTCCAAAAGCCCACATCTTTCCCCATCACCCTGCTTCCAATCACAACACAACACAGCCACAGCTCAGATATCTGAAATCAGAGGGCATTTCCACCAGCTCAACAAATATTTCAAGCTTATTTAGCATGATGAGTCTTGCTCTTTGTTTAGTGTAGATATGCTAGAATTAGCAACATTAAAGCAGTTATCTGTGAAATTATCACCAAATTATATTAGCATGCCCATAGAACAGCATTTTGCATGTAAATTGTTAGCAGGTGAGTTCAACAGAACTGCCTTTAAAATGAATCCCAAGGAATCCATAATGAGTGACTATTTATTTTAACAATTCTGAAACTGCAATGTGTGTGCAATTACCAAAAGCATCAGAAAGAAGAGGGAAAAAAATCCACCTATAAGCAGGCTACTTACAAAAAAAAAACATAAACAATTTCCTGAAATTCCCATGGCTTCGGTTTTAGGAACAGGCACTCTTTTTACCATCGTTGTCTGTACTCCCTCATGCTGTTGTCACTTACTATCCAAACACAGTGGACATTAGCTGAAGCACCCCTTCTTAACTTAAGTCTAAAAGTGTGTTCGAAAGTCCATCCTTCTGTGTGATTGCAAGGGCGATGCACTAGTTACTTTGGCATCTGAACCAACAGGGAATGTAGAAGAAGCATGCTTGGGACAAGTCAGAGGTGTTGGCCAGGTAGCCTTGCTGCTGTCTGCGTTGCCAGGTGGGTCAGGTGGGGACAGTAGAGTCGGTATGAATATCCTCCATAGCCTTCTACATAGCATTAATATTGTCCTTTGCAATTTATATCAATTCCTATGTTGATCCTTGCTATGAGGTAAGCAAGAAATCTGAGGCCTAGAGTTTAAATGACAAACTCCAAATCTCCCCAATGTGTGTGATGGAGCTGGGGTTTGATCACAGATGTACTAAATCCAACTCTATTTTTTCCAGTATGAAGAGGCCTTGGAGCTTATTCAATCTAATTCAGTGTCTGGTGGAGAAATCCCATGTATAGTAAAGCGAGTGTATAAAGGCAAACAATAGCAAGTGCTGAAAGGATGTAGGAAAGGGAACCCTGGCACACTGTTGCTGGGGATATACCTTGGTGCAGCCATCACAGAAAGCAGTATGGCGTTTCCTCAAAAAACTAAAAACACAACGACCTTATGATCAGACAATCCCACTGCTGTGCACATACCCAAAGGAAATGAAATCAATATGTCAGATGAATGGATATGTCAGATGAATGGAAAGTGGTGTATATATATACCATGGACTGTTATTCAGCCTTAAAAATAAGGAAATTAAGTCATTTGGGGCAACACAGATGAACCTGGAGGACATTTGGTGAAATAAGTCAGACAGAAAGACAAATACGGAATGATCTCACTTATATATAGAATCTAAAAGCATTGAACTCACACAAGCAGGGTGGGATGGTGGTTATCAGGGGCTGGAGGTATAGTGGGGAAATGAGATAGGGAATGGGGAGTGGAACTGGGGAGATGTTTGTGAAAGAGTACAAACTTTCAGTGATGCAAAATGAATACATGGTAAGGTCTATCGCAATGCATGGTGACTCTGGTTAATAATACTGTATTGTATACTTGAAAATTGCTGAAAGAATAGATGTTTTGCCCAAGATGGCCAAATAGGAACAGCTCTGAAGCACTGTTCCCAGTGAGAGTGATGCAGAAGGTGAGCGATCTCTGCATTTCCAACCAAGGTACCAGGTTCATCTCAATGGGACTGGTTAGATGGTGTAGCCCAAGGAGGGCAAACCAAAGCAGGGTGGAGTGTTGCTTCACCCAGGAAGTGCAAGGAGCCACAGAACTCCCCCTCCTAGTGAAGGGAAGCCATTAGGGACTTTTCTGGGCACTCTGGTGGTTTTCCCATGGTCTTTACAACCCACACACCACGAGATTCTCGCCGGCACCTACAACACCAGCACACCAAGTTTCCAGCACAAAACTGGGCAGCCATTTTGGGTGGGCATTTTAGCCAGTTCCTGGAATGCCAGCGAGACAGAACCACTCATTCCCTCAAAAAAAGGGGGGCTGAAGGCAGGGAGCCAAGTGATCTGGCTCAGTGGGTCCCATCCCCACAAAGACCAGCAAACTGAGACCCACTGGCTTGAAATTCTCACAGCCAGCACAGCAGTCTGAGCTGGACCTCAGACTGTCAAGCTCGGTGGGGGAGGGGTGTCCACCATTACTGAGGCAGTTCTAACCTTGCTTGTGTAAACAAAATCACAGGGAAGTTTACACATCAGTTGGGCGGAGCCTGCAGCAGTTCAGCAAGGCCTCTACAGGCAGACTATGACTAGACTCTCTTCTTGCTGGGCAAGGCATCTCTGAAAAAAGGCAGCAGTTCATCAGAGATTTATAAATAAAGCCTTGCCTTCCCAGGACAGAGCACCTGGGAAAAGAAATGACTGTGAGTTCCACTTCAGCAGACTTAAATGTCACTGCCCAGCAGCTCTGAAGGGAGCAACAGAGCTCCCAGTATGCCATTTGAGTCTGATAAGGGACAGACTGCCTCCTTAAGTGGCTCCCTGATCTTCATATATCCTAAGAGACACCTCACACAGGAGAGTTCTAGCTGACATCTGGCAGGTACTCTTCTGGGATGAAGCTACCAGAGGAAGGAACAGGCAGCAATCCTTGCTGTTCTGCAGCCCCCATGGGTGATTCCCAGGCAAGCAGGGTCTGGAGTGGACTTCCAGAAGTTCAGCAGCAGAGGGGCCTGACTGTTAGGAGCAAAAATAAAAAACAGAAAGAATTAGCTTCAACATCAACAAAAAGGACATCCACTCAGAGACCCCAGCCAAAAGTTACCCACTTCAAAGACCAAAGGTAGATAAATCCATGAAGATGAGAAGAAACCAGCACAAAAAGGCTGAAATCACCAAAAACCAGAATGCTGCTTCTCTTCCAAGGGATCACAACTCCTCACCAGCAAGGGTGGAGAATGAGTCTGATGAATTGACAGAAGCAGTTTTCAGAAGGTGGGTCACAACAAACTTCTCTGAGCTAAAGGAGCATGTTCTAACCTGATGCAAAGAAACTAAGAACCTTGAAAAAAGGTTAGACGAAATGCTAACTAGAATAACCAGCTTAGAGAAGAATATAAATGACTTGATGGAGCTGAAAAACACAGCAAGAAAACTTCGCAAAGCATGCACAAGTTTTAATAGCTGAATCAATCAAGCCGAAGAAAGGATATCAGAGATTGAAGATCAACTCAATGAATTAAATGAGAAGGCAAGATAAGAGAAAAATGAGTGAAAAGAAATGAACAAAGCCTCCAAGAAATACGGGATTATGTGAAAAGACCTAATCTACATCTGATCAGTGTACCTAAATGTAACAGGGAGAGTAAAACCAAGCTGGAAAACACTCTTCAGGATATTATCCAGGAGAACTTTCCCAACTTAGCAAGGCAGACCAACATTCAGACTCTCAGGAAATATAGAGAACACCACAAAGATATTCTTCAAGAAGAGCAACCCCAAGGCAAGTAATCATTAAATTCACCAGGGTTGAACTGAAGGAAAAAACGCTAAGGACATCCAGAGAGAAAGGTCAGGTTACCCACAAAGGGAAGCCAATCAGACTCACAGCAGATCTCTCGGCAGAAATCTTTCAAGCCAGAAGAGAGTGGGGGCCGATATTCAACTTCCTTAAAGAAAATAATTTTCAAACCAGAATTTCATGTCCAGCCAACCAAGCTTCACAAGTGAAGGAGAAATAAAATCCTTTACAGACAAGCAATTGCTGAGAGATTTCATCACCACCAGACCTGCCATGCAAGAGCTCCTTAAGGAAGTACTAAACATGGAAAGGAACAACCAGCACCAGCCACTGCAAAAACATACCAAATTGTAAAGACCATTGACACTATGAAGAAACTACATCAACTAATGGGAAAAAAAAAAAAAAAAACAAAACAAAACAAAAAAAAAACAAACGAAAAAAAACCAGCTAGAATCAAAATGGTAGGCTCAAATGCACACATAACAATATTATCCTTAAATGTAAATGGGCCAAATGCTGCAATCAAAAGACACAGACTAGCAAACTGGATATAGAGTCAAGACCCATTAGGAGACCCATCTCACATGCAAAGGCACACATAGGCTCAAAATAAAGGGATGGAGGAAGATTTACCAAGCAAATAGAGAGCAAGGAAAAGCAGGGATGGCCATTCTAATCTCTGATAAAACAGACTTTAAACCAACAAAGATCAAAAGAGACAAAGAAGGACATTACATAATGGTAAAGGGATCAATGCAACAAGAAGAGCTAAAGATCCTAACTATATATGCACCCAATACAGGAGCACCCAGATACATAAAGCAAGTTCTTAATGACCTACAAAGAGGCTTAGACACCCACACAATAATAGTGAGAGATTTTAACATTCCACTGTCAATATTACATAGATCAACAAGACAGAAAATTAGCAAGGATATCCAGGACTTGAACTCAGATCTGGACCAAGTGTAATGAACAGACATCTACAGAACTCTCCACCCCAAATCCACAGAATACGCATTCTTCTTACCACCACATCACACTTACTCTAAAATTGACCACATAATCGGAAGTAAATCACTCCTCAGCAAATGCAAAAAAAAAAACAAAAACAGAAATGATAACAGTCTCTCAGATCACAGTGCAATCAAATTAGAACTCAGTATTAAGAAACTCACTCAACACCACACAACTACATAGAAACTGAACAACCTGCTCCTGAATGACTCCTGAATAAATAATTAAATGAAGACAGAAATGAAGATGCTCTTTGAAACCAATAAGAACAAAAACACAACATACCAGAATCTCTGGGACACAATTAAAGCAGTGTCAAAGGGAAAATGTATAGCACTAAATGCCCACATGAGAAGCAAAGGAAGATCTAAAAACAACACCCTAACATCACAATTAAGAGAACTAGAGGAGCAGGATCAAGCAAATTAAAAAGCTAGCAGAAGACAAAAAATAACTAAGATCAGAGCAGAACTGAAGGAGATAGAGACACAAAAAACCCTTCAAAAAATCAATGAATCCAGGACCTGTTTTTTTAAAAAGATCAACAAAATAGATAAACTACTAGCAAGACTAATAAAAAAGAAAGAGAAGAATTGAATAGATGCCATAAAAAAATGATAAAGGGGATATCACCACTGATTCCACAGAAATTCAAACTACCATCAGAGATTACTACAAACATCTCTATGAACATAAACCAGTACATTTAAAAGAAATGGATAAATTCCTGTACACTTACACCCTCCCAAGACTAAACCAGGAAGAAGTTGAATCCCTGAATAGACCAATAACAAGGTCTAAAGTTGAGGCAGCAATTAACAGCCTACCAACCAAAAAAAGTCCAGGACTAGTTGGGTTCACAACCAAATTCTAGCAAAGTTACAAAGAAGACCTGGTAGTATTCCTTCTGAAACTATTCCAAACAGTATAAAAAACAGGGAATCCTCCCTAACTCATTTTATGAGACCAACATCATCCTGATACCAAAACCTGGCAGAGACACAACTGAAAAAGAACATTTCAGGCCAATATCCACCATGAACATTGGTACAAAAATCTTCAATAAAATACTGGCAAACCAAATCCAACAGCATATCAAAAAGCTTATCCATCACCATCAAGTAGACTTCATCCCTGGGATGCAAGGCTGGTTTAACATATGCAAATCTATAAACATAATCCATCACATAAACAGAACCAAAGACAAAAACCACATGATTATCTCAATAAATGCAGAGAAAGCCTTTGACAAACTTCAACAATGTTTTACACTAAAAACTCTCAATAAGCTAGATATTGATGGAACATATCTCAAATAATAAAAGCTATTTATGACAAACCCACAGCCAATATCATACAGAATGGGCAAAAACTGAAAGCATTCCCTGTGAAAACTGGCATTACACAAGGGTGCCTTCTCCCAGTATTCCTATTCAATATAGTATTGGAAGTTCTGGCCAGAGCAATCAGGCAAGAAAAAGAAATAAAGGGTATTCATTTGCAAAAACAGGAAGTCAAATTGTCTCTATTTGCAGACAACACGACTATATATTTAGAAGACCTCGTTGTCTCAGCCCAAAATCTTCTTAAGCTGATAAGCAACTTCAGCAAAGTCTCAGGATACAAAGTTAATGAGCAAAAATCACAAGCATTTCTATATACCAATAACAGACAAACAGAGAGTCAAATCATGACCAAACTCCCATTCATGATTGCTACAAAGAGAATAAAATACCTAGGAATACAACTAACAAGGGATGAGAAGGACCTCTTCAAGGAGATCTACAAACCACTACTCAAGGAAATAAGAGAGGACACAAACAGATAGAAAAACATTCCATGCTCATGGTTAGGAAGAATCAATATTGTGAAAATGCCCCTACTGCCCAAAGTAATTTATAGATTCAATGCTATCTCCATCAAGCTACCATTGACTTTCTTCACAGAACTGCAAAAAAACACCTTAGATTTCATATGGAACCAAAAAAGAGCCCATATAGCCAAGACAATCCTAAGTAAAAAGAACTAACCTGAAGGCATCACGCTATGTAACTTCAAACTATACTACAAGTCTACAGTAACCAAAACAGCATGGTTCTGGTATCAAAACAGAAATATGGACCAATGGAACAGAACAGAGGCCATAGAAGCAACACCACACATCTACAACCATCTGATCTTTGGCAAGCCTGACAAAAACAAGCAATGGGGAAAGGAGTCCCTGTTTAATAAATGGTGTTGGGAAAACTGGCTAGCCATGTGCAGAAAACAGAAAGTGGACCGCTTCCTGACACCTTACACTAAAATTAACTCCAGATGGATTAGAGATTTAAACATAAGACACAGCACTATAAAAACCCTAGAAGAAAATCTAGGCAATACCATTAAGAACATAGGCATAGGCAAGGACTTCATGACTAAAACACCAAAAGCAATGGCAACAAAAGCCAAAATAGACAAATGGGATCTAATTAAACTTAAGAGCTTCTGCACAGCAAAAGAAATTATCATTAGAGTCAACCGGCAACCAACAGAATGGGAAAAAAAATTCTGCAGTCTACTCATCTGACAAAAAGCTAATATCCAGAATCTACAAAGAACTTACATTTACAAGAAAAAACAAACAACCCCATCAAAAAGTGGGCAAAGGATATATACAGACACTTTTCAAAAGAAGACATTTATGCATCCAAGAAACCACTGCTCAGTGATATCATCGTCACTGGTCATT
>CAUYQU010078211.1:0-33152 GCA_963574635.1 Cheracebus regulus | reverse complement strand
CTTGCTTGCTTGCTTGCTTTCCTTTCTTTCCTTTCTTTCTTTTCTTTCTTTTAGATGGAATTTCACCCTTGTTGCCCAAGCTGGAATGCAATGGTGCAGTCTCGGCTCACTGCAGCCTTTGCCTCCAAGGTTCAAGCAGTTCTCTGCCTCACTCTCCCAAATACTTGGATTACAGGCACATGCCCCCACACCCAGCTAATTTTTTGTATTTTTAGTAGAAAAGGAGTTTCACCATGCTAGCCAGGCTGGTCTCAAACTCCTAATCTCAGGTGATCAGTCCACCTGGCCTCCCAAAGTGCTGAGATTATAGGCATGAGCCACTGTGCTCAGCTGGTTTTCTTATTGCTAAATTATGTTTGATGATAATGTCTTGTGCCCAGGTTTTTATGAGTGTTAAATAAGTTAGTTCAACTGCTAAATACAGTTCTATTTTAAAAGATCAAAAACTGTGAGGTATTATTATTTCCTCCTTAATTAAATGTCACTGTGTAATTTGCTTTTACATTCTAACATCATTTAAGTAGTCCATTTGTAAAGAAGCTAGTCATTTTTTATTATTCACCAAACTACAATTAAAATCATCTTCACTATAATCAGAACCAACATTAAGAAATTTTAAATTACATTAAGAATTCAATATCTCACACCCCTCAGATGGCACTTTTTGATTTTTAAATTTGACACATAATATATTATGTATTTATCATATATAACATGATGTCTTGAAGTATCCATAAGTTTCTCTTGGTCTACATTTTTACCAATTGTTCCATGATTAGTCTTTTAAAATTTAGCTCTTCTGTAATCATAGGTCACTATTGTTACAGTTTGCATTTCTCTGAATAACAATGAAGTGGAGAATCTATATATGTTTGTCATTTTAATATTATTTAATTTTGAAGAATCTGTTAACTTTTGCCCATTTATTGAATTTTCTGGTTTTTTTCTTTTTTCTTTTGTATATTTGTGAAAGTTCATTTTTTAGTCTGTTAAAACTCTTTTACTGTATATGCATTGCAAATAGCTTTTCCCAATCGGTAGCTTATTTTCTTCACTCTGGTATAAACAAAGATTCCTAATTTTATTTTATTTATGTAGAAATTTAAGGGGTACAATGCAGTTTCATTACACAGCTATAATGTGTAATAGTGATGTCTGGGCTTTTAGTGTAACCATTAGCCAAATAATGTACATTTTTTCCCTTAAGTAATTTCTCATCCTTTACACCCTTCTGAATCTCCAGTGTTTCTTTTTACACATTTCATGTCCATATATACACATTATTTAGCTTCTACTTGTAAGTAAGAACATGCAGTATTTGATTTTCTGTCTCTGAGTTGTTCCATTTAAGATAATGGCCCCCAGTTTCATCCATTTTTCTGCAAAATACATGATTTCTTTTATTCTTTTTTATGACTGAATATTATTCCATGTTATATATATATAGCGTGTGTGTAAACAGATACATGCACACACATCATGTATATATATACACACATACGTGTGTGCATGTATCTGTTTATACACACGCTTTTATATATATACACCATATTTTCTTTGTTCATTCATTTATCGATGGACAGAGATTGATTCCATCTTTTTGCTATTGTGAATAGCGCTGCAACAAATATACAAGTGCAGGTATGTTTTTGATACAATGATTTCTTTTCCTTTGGGTAGATAACCAGTAATGGGATTGCTGGATCACATGGTAGCTCTATTTTTAGTTCTTTGAGAAATCTCCATTCTGTTTTCCATACGGGTTTTATTAATTTACATTGCTAGCAACAGTGTATAAGCATTCTCTTTCTTCACATCTTCACAGACATCTATTATTTTTTGAGTTTTTAATAATAGTCTTTCTGATTAGGGTAAAATTATATCTCATTGTTATTTAAAATTGCATTTCTCTGATGATAAGAGAAATGAAGTTGAACATTTATTCATATGCTTCCTGGCCATTTGTATGTCTTTTGAAAAATGGCATGTGCTCACTTTATAATGGGATTATTTTGTTTTTGTTGAGTTGGGTTGTTTGCGTTCCTTGTAAATTTTGGCTGTTAGTCTTCTGTCATGTGAATTATTTGCAAATAACTTTCCATTCTATAGGTGGTTGCTTACTCTGTTATTTTGGATGCTGTGCACAAGCTCTTTTGCGCCTACAACTAGCATTTGAGAAATCCACTATATTAAGGCTATTTAAACCAAAAAACTCATGTATTTTAACACTGAATGCACTGAGAAGTAAAGTCATATGGCTCTACTCAACATACATTATTGTTGTATTCTCAGAGAAAAATACTCCACACCAACAAAATAACTTCAAAAATAAAGAGAAGCAACTATTTCTCCATATATGTAAATCAGCATAATAATACAGGAAATAGATGAAAAAAAACAAGTTATTGTTAAACTCCCAAAGCACTACAAATTGCCCAGACCAATGTTCTGGAGATTTTTTCCAGTGTTTTCTTGTAGTAGTTTCATAGTTTGGGGACTTAGATTTAAGTCCTTAATCCATTTTGAGTTTTATATGGGTTAATTTATATGTGGAGACGTAAGGATCTAGTTTTATTCTTCTGCATCTAGATAACCAGTTTTCCCACATGATTTATTGAGGAGACTGTCTTTCCCCCAGTGTATGTTCTTGGTACCTTTACTGAAAATGAGTTCACTGTTGGTAGATTTATTTCTGGGTTCTCAACACTCTTCCTTTGGTCTCTGTGTGTCTTTTTATGCCAGTACCATGCTACTTTTGTTACTGTAGTTGCGTAGTAAAATTTGAAGTCAGGTTATGCGATTCCTCCAGTTTTGTTCTATTTGCTTCAGGTGACTTTGGCTATTCTGGGTCTTTGTGGTTCTGTATAAATTTTAGGATTGTATTTTCTATTTCTATGAAGAATGCCATTGGTATTTTGAGCATTAAACCTATATGTTGGCTTTAGTAGTATGCACATTTTAACAATATTGATTCTTCCAATCAATTAAAGTGAAATATTTTTCTATTTTTTTTGTTTTCTTTTCAGTTACATTTATTAGCACTTTACAGTTTTAATTATAAAGATCTTTCACTTCTTTGATTAAATTAATTTCTAGGTATTTAATTTTATTTCTGGTCAGTATACATGGGACTATGTTGAATTTTTAATATTTTTCACTGTTAGCATATGGAAATGCTACTGATTTTTGTATGTTGGTTTTGTTTTCTGTAACTCTACTGAATTTGTTGATCAGTTCTGGTAGTTTTCTTCTGGAGTCCTTAGGTTTCCAAATGTCAGATTGTATCCTAAGCAAATAAGAAAATTGGACTTCTTTCAATTCAATTTGGATTACTTTTATATCTTTCTCTTGTCTGATCACTCTAGCAAAGACTTCCAGTACCATGTTAAATAACAATGGTGACAGTGGTCATCCTTGTCATGTTCAAGATCTTATAGGAAAGGCTTTCAGTTTTTCCCCATTCCATATGACACTAGATGTGTGTCTGTCATATGTTGCTTTTACTATGTTGAGGTATGTTCTTCCTATTCCCAGTTTTTTTGAAGGTCTTAACATGAAGGGATATTGAATTTTATAAAATGTTTTTCAGCATTAATTGAAATTATCAGATGCTTTTTATCCTTCATTCTGTTGATATATTATATTGACTGATTTGCATATGTTGAATCGCATTTGCATCCCAGGGATAAATACTTCTTGGTCATGAAGAATGATCTTTCTAATGTATTGTTGAATTTGGTTTCCTAGTATTTTATTGAGGATCTTTGTATCAATATTTATAAGAGATATTGGCCTATAAATTTTGCTTTTTTATTAATGTGGTGTGGCTGGTTTGGGTATCAGGAAAATATTGGCCTTATAGTATGTGTTTGGAAGTATTCCCTCCTCCTTTATTTTTTGGAATATTTTGAGTAGGACTGGTATTGCTTCTTTAAATGTTTGGCAGAATTCAACAGTGAAGCCATCAGGTCCTGGGGTTTTGTTTACTGGGAGACTTTTTATTATGGCTTTGATCTTGTTACCTATTACTAGTCTGTTCACATTTTGGGTTTCTTTCTTATTCTATCTTGGTAGGTTGTATGTGTCTAGGAATTCATTTATTGTTTCTAGATTTTCCAATTTGTTGGTATATAGTAGCTTATAGTAGCCACTAATAATCCTTTTAATTTCTGCAATACCAGTTGTAATGTCTCCACTTTTAATTTTACTTATTTGTATCATCTCTCTCTTTCTATTAGTCTGGCTAAATATTCTTCAATTTAGTTTAACTTTTAAAAAAGACTACTTTTTGTTGTGTTGACTTTTTGGATTTTTTTCTTTTCAGTTTCACTTATTTCTGGTCTAATTTTTATAATTTCTTCCAACAATTTCGGGTTTGATTTACTCTTGCTTTTCTAGTTCTTTAAGATACATCATTAGATTGTGTATTTGAAGTTTTTTGTCTTTTTTGATGTAGACACTAACAGCTGTCAACTTTCATCTTACTACTGCTTTTGCTCTGTCGCAGCAGAAGCTGGGTGTTTTGGTATGGTGTGTTTTCATTATCATTTGTTTCAAGAAATTTTCTAATTTTTTTCTTAATTTCTTCATTAACTCACTGATCATTCAAGAGCACAATTTTTAATTTCTATGTATTCATATAGTTTTCAAAATTCCACTTGTAATTAATATCTAGTTCTATTGATTTGTGGTCAGAAAAGATGCTTGATACTATTTTAGTTTTTTGAAATATTTAAGACTTTGGATCTAACACATAATCTCTTTTTAAGAATAATATGCTGAGGATAAAAATGTGTATTTTGCAACCACTGGATGAAATATTCTGTAAATATGTGTTAGATCCATTTGATCTCTAGTGCAGATTATGTCTAATATTTCTTTTTTGATTTTCTGTCTGGTAGATCTGTCCAATGCTGAAATTGGTTTGTAGAAGTCTCCAGTTATTATTGTATTAAGGTCTGTCTCTTTAGCTCTAATAATACTTGCTTTATATATCTCAGTCCTCCAGGGTATATATTTAAAATTGTTATATATATTGCATATATATTTAAAATTGTTATATCCTCTTTCTAAATTGATCCCTTTATCATTATATAGTAACCCTGTGTGTCTCTTATAGTTTTAATCTTGAAATTTATTTTGCCTGATATAAGTATTACAACTTCTGTTCTTTTCTGGTTTCCATTGTCATGAAATATCTTTTTTCATCCCTTTATTTTCAGTCTATGTGTGTCTTTATAGGAGGCATGTGTTTCCTGTAGGCAACAGACAAATGAGTCACATTTTCCCATTCATTCAGCCAGTGTATGTTTTTCGATTGGAGAGTTTAGTACATTTACATTTAATGTTATTGTTGAGCAGTAATGACTTCTGCTATTTTGTTATTTGTTTTCTACTTTTGTCATCATCTCTTCCTTCTTCCTTTCATTCCTGTTTCTAACTAGTAAAATTGGTATTCAAGTTTGCTGAGTCTTGCTGTGATTTTTATTGTTTTAAACCATTCTTAGTCATACTATTTAAGATCTAAAGGTATTGGTGTTTCCATAATCCAGTATTTCATATTTCTGGACTCTGTCATTTCATTTTTTATTTGCACATTGCTCACTCTTTCCTGGAGGTTATCTCTTTCTTCTGTAGGCATAGCATACATGTGAAGCATATATAGCATACTAAGGAAGGCCAGTTTAAAAAATCACCACTAAAAACTAATATCTTGTTTTCTATCCTATTCTAGAGCTACAGGCACATGGTGTCTATATTATGTTAATGCAGGTGACATTTTTGTCAAATGTTTTATCACAACATTGTGTGGCCCTGCAGGTTTTCTGCTTCCCATAGTAGTTTTTTTTTTCTTCCACCAGGCACCTCACAACTAAGGCTATGCTTTTATATTACTATAACATTCATTTCAAGATACCCATTTTATGACATCAAGTAACATAAATGCCTATAAAAAAGATCTCAATCTCAGTAGCTTTATACAAAAAACCTTCTTGTTTAGTTACATAACAAATACCAATATTCCCAAGATGTTTAGGGACTGAGGTGCCTTTTACCTTGTGGCAATGGCTTTACCCTTTTCCATGTCCTCTGAATCTTCTACATTCAGTGAGTCAGTGAGAAAAGACAGGATGAATGATGACAAGCCATGTCTGAGACAGATTGGGAAGTACCACTTTTTACTCTTACATACCTTTCATTGGCCCCAGCTCAGTTGAAAGGCTGCATGTAATGTAAAGGGAGGCTGAGAAGTTGAAGTGAAGCTGAGTGCTCAACAATTAAAAGGGTAATAATATCATTGCTTGGTAAAAGATATTTTAGGTTCTGCTACAAAAAAGTGAGAATGATATGTAATAGTGAATGGGAATGTGAAAGAACAGTGAAGAAGAGGAGAACGTGTTGAGAGATGAATAGAAGGCATAAATAAAAAAGAGAAGTGAGGAATGAGAATTAGTCTTTACAGCAGTGAATTAAGATATATTGCATTTTATACCTTCACAGATAGAAAACAACAGGTTTCAATTACCTGTATGAATTATCTACGTTCACACCACAAATTCATTCGATTATTCATATATGCAACATCAGGTATATCTAAAGAGTAAGCCTATGCTCTTTTTTCTAGAATGAAAATTGATGCATATAGAAATATACCCATTAACATCCAATGGTATGTTTTATGTTCTATGAAGCCAACTTATATATCACACTATATTTTGAACCTCAGTGGATCCTACCTGTTTATTTATGAGAGATGTGGCCAGGTATAGCATGTTTAACAGTTGTTAATAAATTACTTAGTTAAAAAATATGATTAACTACTTTTACTTGGATATAAATTGATGGCAGTATATCACAAATAATCAATTTCATTAAATATGCAAAATAAAATCTTTTCAAAATGGAGAACTTTATTCTTTAAGTTTACATGCCTAAATGTTATTACATTGCTCATTCAACAAAACACACAGCATTTTATTTAATTACCATCATTTGTCTCCAAAAGCAAATATTTGCAAACTACATGAATTCCTCAGACACTCTATAGCTTTATTTCCAGAAATGAGAAAGAAAGCATTAGGCTGATGTCTTTTGTTCAAATCATGCAAATGCATGAATAAATATAAATGACTATTATTATTACACTATAGCAGAAATAAATGAATTCTCTTTATTTAAACAGCTGTTTTCCTCTAACTAAAACCTTCTTTGGAAGCCATGGGAGATCTGAATATATGAAGCAAACAGTTTTTGTTTGAAAATATTCCCAAACAATCATGTAAACAGGTTTTTATGTTGATTGTGTAAATTATTGTTCTAACTAAACTTTTAAGCCTCTTAACAGGTCATTTGTTTTGCCATGTAAACATTTTCTATACAATCTGGTATTTGGAGAGAAATCATCCCCAAGGAACATTATTTGGAGTGTTTTTTCATTATTAGTTGATTGTTCTGGGAAGTAGCAACTATTATATTTTTAAGACAGGTTCACCCTTTTTATATTCATAACTCTGAAAATACCTGAAATGTTGTATTTTAAACTAAGGTCATTATACAAATAAGAAAAATATTTATTTATTTATATACAAATAAGAAAAATATTTATTTAAGAAGGTTTATAATTATTAGAGTTTATAAAAGAAAAACAATTGAATGAATGTGTGCCATAAATAATAAATATTGTGAAAGTATTTGTTTAAAGTATGGTCATGCCAGTTTCCTATACTCCTATAAGATAAGAAACATATGTAAATCAATACAGTTCTGATCATTTTCTACCATAGCCCAAGGTTCCCTTCAGAAACCTATGCTAGATTGTTAACATTCCACAGGGAAAAACAGTAGATTTTTCATTTGTTGGAATTATAATTTTTATTTCCTCTTTTCCAATGATCATACTCCATAGTTGAGTCTTCATTCATTATCCTTCCATAGTTTCATCTATTTTATTTTCTGTTAGCCATGGCAGATACTAGGTAACATGGAAATTTAAGGAACAGAAAATATGCCATCTTCTCTGATGGCATGTTTTACACATTGCTTTAAAAGTTGCCAGTGAAGCCATGTTACGGGTTTTTTTCCTTTATTATTGTGTCAGTGTTGGTGAAAGGATTAAAAACTAAATTTTTTTTGATGGAAAAGACTTCTTTCATTATAAGACTTCACCCATTATTTAACAATGTATTATTTTGTTTTGACTCTCTCTGTTACCCTAACAAACTCTCGTCTGAATTGAGGTAAAATTTTACTCTTTAAATCTTTCTTGCTCAGATATCTTAGAGAATAATTATAAAAAATTTAAAATTTAAGGGGATCTCAGAGATGTTCTAGTTAACCATCCCTGTTGTACAGATGATGATATAAAAAAAAACTCTAAGAAGTATGTGACTCATGTAAGAGTAATACACTTTTTAAAGTCAAAGGAAGCCCTAGGACACAAATCTTGTGATTCCAATTTTGTGATTTCTTTTTAACTATTACTTGGTGACTACTCAGTATCCTTCTTCTAACCAGGTATATAAGGATATTTGAAAGTTAATTTTCTCTCTATAATTGAGACACAAGAAAAGCTGTTTGAGTTCAACAGTCATAATGGAAAGCAACAGCTATGAGAATGGCCCTTCACCAGTTCCTGCTAATTTTTCATCTTTTTGAGATATCTTTCCTTTTATTCTCACTGTTACTGCCATACTTGGAAACTGGGAATATACAGATCAATTATAGAGAACTCCTCTTATCATGTCTCCTGAGCAGTGTTCAAACAGGCTGGCATTTTCAAAAGAAGCTTTACCAAGATGACAGAGCAAGAATAGCAATATTAAAAACAGTCCCCTTGTGTCCCTTCCCTAAAGAAAACAAACAAACCAAAAAAAAAAAAACCTAAGAAAAAAAAAGACAGTACAAATAATTAAAGGCTTCTCTCAGGATAAGTATGTGTGTGAGGGATTTAATCTTGAACAAAACCAGAAATGAGGCATTTTGGACAGTGAGAGTGTCTAGGCCTGTATAATGAGAACTCCTTCCAGCCTTCTGTAGCATTTAAATTAGGAGACTGATTTCAGTAGAGTGAGATTATCTGTAATTTATTACTACCCATGCCCTGGTGTATTTGGAGACATAACAAACCTGAGAAGGGGGCTCTCTTAAATATCCCAGTAGCATAGTAGATAAGCCATGCTTCTTGCTTTATAAAACTCATTCTGTCTTTCCTTCTAGCTTCCAGATTGCCCAGCCCTGTGCCTTTCACTGACTTAGAGTCAGTTTTCTATCTAAGGATGGGTCTGCTTTACAGCTCAGTTGATGATTTAAAAAGCAGAACTGCTTAGCAATTGAAAAAAGTCTTTCTGTATAAAAGCCAATCCATGCAATTGAAATAAGTGATTTTTACACAAGATGTGCTGATATATCAATTTAAAGATACAAGAAACATGAAAAAGCAAGGAAACATAATGCCACCATAGGAAAATAATAATCCTCTAGTAGCAAATCACAAAAAAGAAAGACTTATAAAATGTCTAAAAACGAATTCAAAATAATAATATTACAGAACTCAGCCACATACAAGATAACATAGATAAACAATTAGGAAATTACAAAATAATTTATAATCTGAATGAGATATTGTTAGATATCATGAAAAAGACAAGCAGAAATCCTGAAGTGAAGAATTCAGTGATTGATTTAAAAATACAATCAAATGCAACACAAAAATAGCCATATAACAATAGACTTGATCAAGTAGAATGAAGAATTTCAGACTTTAAGACAGGTCTTTTGAAATATCATAGACAAATGAAGAATAGGATTTAAAAAGAAAGAAGAAAGCTTCTGTGACATATGGGACACCATAAAGTAACCAAATGCTCAAATTTTGGGAATTTTAGAGGAAAAGAGATGGAAAACTTATGTAACAAAATAATAGGTGAGAACTTCTCAAGTCTTGAACAAAACATATACATCCATATATAAGAAGCACCTGTATACAGGAATTATATAATCATCTCAATAGATGGAGGAAAACATTTGATTAAATTGAATATCCTTTCATGATAAAAACTGTCAACTAATTAGTCATAGGAGGAACACATTTCAACATAATAAAGACCATACATGACAAACCTTATACTGAATTGAGAAAAGGTCAAATTAAGAAAAGGTGAAAACCTGCTGCAGCAAGACAAGGATATCCACTCTCACCTCTCTTATGCAAAATAGAACTTTTGATATCATATGCAGAGCAATTAGGCAAGAAAAAGAAGAAAAAATACTTCAATCTAAGAGAGGAAGACAAATTGTCCATTTTTGCAGATGACATAATTTCATAGATAGAAAAACCTAAAGATTCAACCAAAACCATCTTAGCAGTAATAGCAAATTCAGTAAACTTTAGAATACAAAATCCACATATAAAATAGTAGCATTTCTATACACCGGTAACAAACTAGCTTAAACAAAAAAAAAGTAAGAAAGCAATTATCATTTACAACTGCTATAGAAATAACTAGGAATAAATTTAAACAAGTAGGTGAAAAGTGCTCTATTAGGAAAACTACAAAGCATTGATAAAGTGAAGAGGATGAAAACAAATGGAAAGACATTACATGCTCATGGATTGAAAAAATTCATATTGTTAAAATGACCATGCTATTTAAAGCAATCTGCAGATTGAATACAGTTTCTATCAAAATACAAGCGGGGCATGGTGGCTCATGCCTGTAATCCCCACACTTTGGAAGGCCAAGGTGGGCAGATAATCTGAGATTAGGAGTTCAAGACCAGCCTGGCCAACATGGTAAAACCCAGTATCTACTAAAAATACAAAAAAAATATCCAGGCGTGGTGGTGTGCATATGTAATCTCAGCTACTTGAGAGACTAAGGGAAGAGAATTGCTTGAACCTGAAAGGCAGAGGTTTCAGTGAGCCAAGATTGTGCCACTCCACTCCAGCCTGGGTGACAGAGCAAGACTCTGTCTCAAAATAAATAAAATAAATAAATAAATAAATAAATAAGTAATGCAAATAATAGTCTTTACAGAAAGTCTTCCCTGCCTGTCTAGAGATCTAAATATCCAAATCCAGGAAGCTCAAAGGACTCCTGGGAAATGCATTGCAAAATGTTCTTCACCAAGACATACAGTCATCGGGCTATCTAAAGTCAGCATGATGAAAAGAATTCTAAGAGCAGTAAGACAAAGCATCAGCTAACCTACAAAGGAAAACCTATCAGACTAAGAACAGACTTCTTCACAGAAACCTTACAAACCAGAAGGGATTGGGGTCCTATCTTCAACCTCCTTAAACAGAACAACTGTCAACCAAGAATTTTGGTTCCTGTAAAACTAAGTTTTATAAATGAGAAATAAAGTCATTTTCCCAGTGGGGGGGGGGGGTGGGGGGTGGGGGGGTGGAGAATAGGAACAAGACAAGAAGGACCACTTGCACCACTCCTGTTCTACATAGTTCTAGAAGTATTATTAGGAACAATTCGTCAGGAAAAAGAAATAAAGGCCATCAAAATTGGAAAAGAGGAAGCCAAACTATCATTGTTTGTAGATAATATGATTAAATACCTAGAAAATCCAAAGACCCCTCCAAAGACACTTAGATTTGATAAATGAATTGATTAGTCTCAGGTTACAAAATCAATGTAAAGAAATCAGTAGCACTTTTAAACACCAAAAATGACCAAGCTGAGAATAAAACTAAGAATTTAATCCCTTTTACAACAGCTGTCAAAACACACACACACACACACACACCCCAAAAAAACAACCAAAGAAAGGAACTCAGGAATATACCTAACCAAGGAAGTGCAAGATCACTACCAAGGAGATCTGCAAAACACTCTGGAAATAAATTATAGCTGACACAAAGAAATGGAAATTCATCCCATATTTATGGATTGAAAGAATCAATATTGTGATAATGACCATGCTGGCCAAAGCAATCTACAGATTCAATGCAATTACCATAAGAAACCTAAAAGCATTTTTCAAAGAATTAGAAAATAAAAACCCTAAATTAATATAGAACCAAAAAAGAGGCTGAATAGGCAAAGCAATCCTAAGCAAAAAGAACAAACCTAGAGGCATGGCTTTAATGGACTCCAAATTATAACACACAGCTACAGTTACCAAAACAGCATGGCAATATTATAAAAGTAGGAACGTAGGGTAGTGGCACAGAATGGAGAACCCAGAAATAAAGCCAAATATGTACAGCCAAGTGATTTGTCAAAACATACATAAACACAAATTGGTGAAGGACTACATTATTTAATAAATGGTGCTGACAAACCACATGTAGAAGAATGAAACCAAATTCCTAAGTCTCACCGTATACAAAAATAAGCTCAAGATGGGTCAAACACTTAAATATGGGACCTGAAACTGTAAAAATTCCAGAAGACAATGTTGTGAAAACACTTCTAGAGATTAGCCAAGGCAAAGAATTCATAAATAAGACCATAAAAGCAAATGCAACAAAAGCCAAAATAAATGAGACCTAATTAAACAAAAAACTTCTTCACAGCAAAAGAAATTACATAGTAAACAACAGAATTAGAGAAAATATTAGCAATATATGTATCCAACATGGGATTAGTATCCATAATCTATAAAGGAATCAAATCGCTAAGAAAAAAAACCCAAATCTCATTAAAAAGTAAGCAAACAACATGAATAGAAATTTTGCAAAAGAAGATACGCAAACAGCATCAAACATATGAAAAAATGCTTAACATCACTAATCATCAGGGAAATGCAAGTTAAAACAATGATGAGATAACATCTTACTCTTGTAAGAATGGTCATTATTAAAAAATGAATAAAACAATAGAAGTTGGTGTGGATGTAGGTGTTACATGTAAATTTTTGGTGCTGCAAAAGAAGTAGCACTCAAATATTAATTTTCTCAGCAAGGCAATTTACTTCTATAGAAGAGTGTGTCTCACAGGTGGAGCAATGGTGAGCACACACCTAAATAGGGTAGGGGAAGAGGTTCTTATCCCTGATGCAGCCCCTACTGCTGTGTCATTTCCCTGTTGGCTGGGGTTAGGCCACACAGTCTAAGCTAATTCCCAATAGGCTGTTTTAAAGAGAGCAGGGATACAAGCTGGAGTGGTGGGGTGGGTAATTTGGTGGGAAGGATGGTTATGGAACGGGTCAGAGCAGGTGACCAGAGGTTCAGATGTGAAGTACTGATCAGAACTAGTATAAAAGTTGTTTACCAAAACTAGAGGCAAGGGGGTACAGAGTACCAGGAAGTTAAACTTCAAAATGGAGAATTGAAGAATACGAGAGCTGAACATACTAACATACTGATTCTTTGAAGAGAAACTTGAAGTTTATTATATCTAACAATCCCCATCTTGAATTCTTACAATTTTTTTTTCTCTTCAAACTTCCTTAACATTTCTTGGCTTAGTTGTTCTGCTATCTCTTTGATAGCATCTCTGGTATAATTAATAAACTCCTGCTGATCATAATAGAGGTAATTTATTTAGTTTACATTTTTATTAATTATCACCTACAAAAATACGGACTTAAATCCTGCAGCTATTTCACTGCAGGCTTTAAATTTATTTTGTAACTCCAAAAGTGTTTATATAAACATGAGGTTAAAGGACCCAGGTGAGGTGCTTCTTTTTTTTAATGATTTTTCTTTTTCTTTTCTTTTTTTATATGTTGATGAAATGCTAGGGTGAAAGGTATGGCCAACTGGACTACAGCATGAGTGCTACTCTAATTTCTTGGCAGAATACCCAGCACTAGTCCCTGCAATACTACCATACATCTGCTTGGGGATGAACAAGGGCAGACTGATTGGTAAGCTCTTGAAAAGGCTTGGTTTCACTGCACCCTGTTAAGTTTTCAAAGAATGCCAACTTTCCCCTTGCCATGAAATATATATATGTATTTAGTTTAAGGAGAGTTAGGAAGGGTAAAGATACTTTTCTGAAGTGGAGAGTTGCCTCTGACTTGGCAAGTCTCCACAGGGTATAACAAGGCAAGCCTCAAATGTAATAGTTTGAGGTGAAATTGACTTGGTTACATTAATAACTAGGTGGTTAGCAATAGAGCCAAAAAAGAAGAAGGAGTAATAGAATAGATGGAAGGGAGTGAGATTTTTGTTAACTTCAGTTTAGTGGGGTTTTCCCCTGGGACTATGGCCCGTAACTCTGGAGGGGATGACTTCTTAACTCAGCTGTGATGAGTCCATCCTTTTTCTGCTGTTGGGACTGCAGTTTCAGTAGTTAGGAACACTAAGTAAGGTCCTTCCCAGGCCAGTTTGAGCTTTTTCTTCTCTCCAACTTCTGACAAGGACGTGGTCCCCAGCCTGATATTGGTGTGCTGGAAACTCTAGGTGTGGCACCTGTGCTAAAAGACCTTTAGTTCTGAGGGAAGGGAAAGTGGAAGATAAACCAAGTATATAATTTCTGAGAATGGATTTTCTGTTTGTTTATTTCAAATGTAGGGAGATCAGTAGTAGAATGTAGATAAGGAAATCCATAAAATCCCCTTATAAGGGGATAGACGTGTGTCTTTTCGGGGAGCAGTGTGGACTCCTAACAGGGTAATAGGCCTTCCTACTTTCCCTGATGAAGGTGGGTGCCAGAGAGTATGATATTTCCATTTTATATCCAGTACCTGGGCTAATTTCTTAATGACATGTGCAGTAAAATGAGTCCTATTATCTGAATCAGTGTTCTCTATTAATCCAAACTTGGGTATAATATTTTTAACTAATGCCTTAACTACATTATTAACAGTTGTACTTGAAAAAGGAAATAACTTCTACCTAATGAGTAAGGTGATCTACTATTACTAACAAACACTTTAGACAACCAATTGGAGGCATCTCTGTGTAATCAATCTGGATTCTTTGGAATGGCCTTAAGCCTGGATTCTTTCCTCCAAGGGGTAATTTTTTTATAGCCTGTTTATTAGTTTCATTACATACTAAGCAACTGTCTGTAACCTGTTTGGCCAAGGTATAAATTCCTGTGCACCCATAAACTCTGATGATTGCATCACACATGGCTTGGGGCCCCCAAATGCAGTTGGAACAAGACTCCCCTCATAAGGGTTTGGATAACATTTCTCTCTGGTCTGGCAATATCCACTTTCCTTCTGAATTCTCTTCAGCATCAACTTTTATTAGTTTTTAGACCAGAGAAAGCCAAATACCATTTTGTATTTGACAATGCTTCCTGTATAATTTTATACCAGATAAGATAAATTTCGCCTTTATATTAGTGTGATGTTAATGTTAAACTCAATGTTAATAAAACGTTGTAGGTATATTACCCAATTTTATTGTCTGACCATGAAGTAAGATTTTTATAGACTCTTTTTAACCCTGTGTAATTTTTGTTAAAGAGATTAGTGCTAAAAAATGAAAACAAACAAAAACTGTTGTGCTTTTATTTTAATGTCCAGTTCACAGAAAAACTAGATGATACCCATTTAACTTTAGCCAATAAGTTTACACACAGAATTTCCTTATAATTAACATTTTAAAACTTGCTTAAACCTTCTAAGTCCCAACAGTGACTATCTGTCATCTGCTGTGTCAAGTATTAGCTTCCTCACCTCCATTCCAATTTGAATGGAAATCCAAGATCAGGATGCTGGCAGATCCATTTCTGAGGGGTGCTGCTGTTAACCTACTGTGGCTATCACTGCAGTCATCATTTTTCAGCAAGCAATATTTCATCCATGGAAATCTAATCAGAGCCATAAATTATAATTATTTAACTTGGGGCCAAAGTGAACCTCAACGATTCTCTTGTAGTGAAGCTGGTCAGAAAGAATAATGGCAACATAGAGAGGGAGGTAGTGATAAAAATTGAAAATTGAGTCTAGTTTACCTCAAATTCTTTAGTTCCAGTGTACCTGAGGTTTAGCTCTTTTCTTCCTACACTTACTGAACCAGTAAATTATCCTGTTACCTATGAATTTTGTTATGAGTTTCTAACATTTGTAACCAAATTATTTCGAGCTCTTTCTTACTTCTAATAATTTTTGAAGACTATATATCTCTGTTACAGATTGCATATTTCTGTCTGCCCAATATTCATATGTTGATACCCTAACCCCAAATGGGATAGTATCAGGTGTCTCCTTTGATAGTTAACTGGGCTTAGATGAGGCTATCAGGGCAGAGACACCATGATACATGATAGGAATAGCATCCTTAAAAAAAGAGAAAGAGAATAGATTTCTCTCTTTCTCTGCATTGTGAGGATACTCTGAGAAGACAGACAATCATAAACCAGGAAGAAAGCCCTAACCAGACACTAGATCTGCCAACACCTTGATCTGGGATTTCCTAACTTCCAGAACTATGAGAAATAAATGTTTGTTGCTTAAGCTACCCAGACTATGGGATATTGTTACAGCACCCCAAACTAAGACAGTATCACTAAAGAGAAGTGTGTTTATATTGGTTAAGTCTTTCTGAGTCAATGCCTTGGTTGTTTAACTATTATCAAGTTACATATTCTTGAAAAGGAGATATTACTTTTAAGCAATGACTAGCAAAAATTTTTGAGCAAGCAACTGTGATGATAAACCTAGGAGAGAGCAACACATACACAAAAGTGAACAAACAACTGTGAGAAACAATAAGCCTGAGTAACAGGACTATAAAATGAGGCATTCAATACAACTCTAGGTGAAAATTTGCTCCCTTTCACAAGTGAAATGAGCAACTGGACCCATGATATGAAGTTATTGTCAATAGTTTAAGTGTAAAAAGTAAATTATGGTTGCAAGCATTTTTTATGGATTTAAGAGCTATGAAAAGGTAATATATAAACTCACTGCAGAGGGCATAAAGATATAGTACTACATTGATCTGTCTTTGCACTATACTTTAAAGTGGAAATTGTTAAGATTCGTGGTCTTTTTTATGTTATCAAAGGAAGTATGTAATTAGATATTAACAAAGACTATTTCATATAATAAAAATAGGGTGAGTTTTCTTGTACAGGAGTTCAAGATATTATAATTGTATTAATGAGATATATGCTATTATTTTAGAGACCATCCTTATTATTCAAAAGGAGTCAGTCATCCTGTATTGCACACTCAGATAAACTCTGTAGTCACTATCAATTTCACTGTTTTGTGTGGTTTGATTAGCCTCTATGATAATGTAAATTTAGATAACAATGTAGAAAAATTACCAAAAAAGATGTACAAAATGGCCCTTGCCCTCAAGGATATTTAGTAAGGATTTAAAAGTAATCCCAAGGAAAATGAAGTCAATTAAGTGATTTTTTTTAGAAAAACATAAAATTCTTATAAAAAGACACAAATCATGAAATAAAATATATCATTGTACATAAGAAGGCTCGATGTTGAAATAAGTGAGATCTGAAAAGATAATGAAGGATGCTGTTGTCAGAGAAAAGACCTAGACAAAGGCATCAAGGGTATACAAATGGAATAGGTTATTGTGTGTGGGACACTGTGTGAATATTAACTTGAGTGAGTCTGTTTAGAAATAATGAAATTATTGTCTATTTCACTACCATGAGAAAACTTCCAGATCTATTGTTGCCAACTTTGAAGGGTCTATATCTTCCTTTTGGGTGTGCTGTAGGACTAATTCTGAGAAAACCACTTCATGGAAAAATTCAACAGTTGTCCATTTGGCAGTAGCAAATGAGAAGTAAATTATCTCAAAGGGAACTGATAAAGATTTGATCACCCAGACACAGAAAAATACCTTCCAGAGCCACGGACATTGTAATTGAGTGAGAGGCCCATATGGCTACCAACCATGATTGAAATACTCTTTTAAAATCAACTAAAAGTAAATTCTAATGGGAGAATACTTGACTGCCAATTGGGAAAAAATATCAAATATATTTAGGTGTCATCAAAGAGGAAAACAAATATGTTCTCAAATGTCAGCTTCAACTTAATTATGCTGCAGAATCTAATATTGATTTAATGAGTAAAGTCCTAAAACGGAAAGGTGAATCTAAAGCCATATGCCTTTCCAATTGTTAAGTATTGATGGAAACAAATAGTAATATTCTGGAGTTTCTGAGATGGTTAAAATACAGAAATATTCAGAATCCAGATGTAGCAGGCATGTATTTCAAATCACCAAGCTCAGCCATATAATTAAATACTTGTATTTATTCTTCTATAGCTCTATTTAACTGAGTTCTTTTCTAAGGAGAAGAAAACCTCACCCCACCAATGCCAGCATACCATAGGTTGTCAACACTTATCCCTACTAAAGCTTGATATCAATGTTTATGCTGCTACCCTGTTCTCCAGTCATTAGGTACTTGCTGTTTACCCTGTGTCTATCCTTTGCAACTAGGAGGTCCCTCTAGCCTATCTTGAATCAATATGGGACAGGACAAGCTATTTTCAGATACTCTCCTGCATCATTAAGGACCTCTGGTAGATTGAGGTTGGGTCCTACTTCAATCTATGTATCTGACTAGACTGTTTGCCACCATTTCAGCTCTGCTGATGCTAGCCTGTGTTAGCACTGAATTCTCCGTGAGATTATATCTCTTCTGAGTTCCATAAAGGAAGCTGAGCACAAACACTCTCTGGTCCCTGAGTCCCAAACCTATGTGTTGGCTTCAGTTTTTCTTTACCACTAAAATTTCAACTTCAGGAATTGACAGAGGACAGAGCCCCCTTTTTAGAAAATGATAACTGCAGACTCATTCCCTTGTCTTCCTATTTTAATCCTCTTCTAGAAAACAGAGTTATTCCTGGAATATGGTCATTTATCAGATTTTTAAAAATCTGGGGTCAAGTAACTTATTCATGATAAAAAGTACATGGAAGACCTTTTTTTTTTTTCCTAGACCAAGGCAGTTAAGCAAATGTACAGTCTCAACATTCTCTTCCTCATACTCTTGGCTAGCTGTTAACACCCACGGAGATCTTAGATATGTATGAAAACATATTTCTAAAAAAGACAAACCTTCTATAAGCTCAGTGTCTGCCAATAATTTCAGGAGGCAGAATTGGTCTTTGTGCCACTCCCAGTTACAAACCATGAACACCTTCACTGTATTTTAATGCATTCAAAAATAAATGTTAATGGTGTTATATCTCATAAAATTAGAGTTTGTTTGTCATGGTATCTGGTATTACTGAAACAAACACATTTGCTTACAGAGAAATCTTAACTTCTATTGCTTTTAGTATTTGTCTCTTCATATTTAAAACCAAGTTTTAGAAATGTAAAAAAGAAAAAACTTTTCTGTCTTAACAAGCTGGCTTTTATGGACAAAATATAGTTTGTCTTTTAAGACTGCTTTCTTTGCTATAACACCGCAGAGAATATAACAAAATGTTTTGGTAACAGTATCAACCATCCTCCTAAGGAACAGATGTATAGAAAAGTATATCCTCCTCCTAAATGGTGAAGGGGCAGCAAAGAAGACTAGTGAAAAAAAAAAAGAAAGAAACGTAGTAATCAGGTTTAAGAAAGGAACTTCAGTTAATTATCTGGTCCTCACTTGTAAAATAGCATGGAGGACAGTCACTATGTTTTAAAATGAGTGCAGTGAAGCACAATCTATTTTCATCTGTGACATAACTAATTCCCTGGAAGTGTCATTTTATTGTCAAATGTTTGTAATTCCCAGGAAGCACCTGTGTCACCAAAATTATTAATGTCACAGAGGCTGATACTGGGATTTTCAAATGTTGACTTTATGAAGCAGTTTCTGAGATGATCAACAATATGTAGCAAGCTCTAGACTATGTAAAAAGATGAAGTATTTATTCATAACATGTTCCAGATGGGGACATATAAGTTATATATAAAAAAGATATATAACAAAATTTAATATTTAGGGTTCAAAATTATTTTAACCACTGCAATACATTGCATTGTCAAGATTAATTTGTTCAAGTTTTTAGTTTAATTTTCACTTTGTGTTTGAGACTAAAGATAGGGTAGAGTTAGATTTGGAGAGTTAGGAATGTTTTCACCATTATCTTTTACAAATGTCTATTCAATAACTACTTTTGATAGAGCTTACTTCCAGATTGCATCTTGCCAAAGCCTACAGTTTAATTGGAGAGATAGAACATAACTGACAGTAAATGATAAATAGGAGCAGGAGGTAGCATATGTTAACTGGCAAAGGCAGACTGGTAATAGTACTGTTGACTGAGGAATGAAAATAGTATAATCAAAGCAGTATTTTTGAAAGAAACATATACCTTATTCTGACTTAGCCTGTCTGGAACTATCTTTCAGATAAATGATTTAGCTCATGTCATCTGTAGTTCCTGACTATTGCAAAAAGATGTGTGCTGTTTTACTAGAAGATCTGTGCTATTTTTTTTAAAGCATAATAGCACAATATTAATTTTGCACCTAAGAAACATAATTTCACTGGACCATCAACTATCCACTATGTAGATGATAAAATTTATGTTTGCAAAATAAAGTGAAATCTACGTCCCGGCATCTGTCACATAGTGTAATTCAGACAGTGAGCTCTATGAAAATCAGCTCTGTGTGCAAGCAGAGGTACAGATCAGCAAGATGCTCTGATTTACAACTCTGTGCAACTCAGCTGGTTCCAGCTCACTTCAAAAACAAGGATATGATGATATTTATGGACCTTTATCTATTTGGTGAATTTACGTATTCATTTATTCATTTAAAAAATACACCGACTTTCCACAAAGTGCCAAGCATTGTGTCCAAAGCTGAAGAAACAACAAGAAGAAGACAAGTGAGATGAAGTACCTTCCTTTCTTATTCTGTTTGAGCAATTATAACAAAATAGCATAAGTGGAGTAGTTTATAAATAGCCACAATTTTTTTTCTCACAGTTCTGGGAACTGAGAAGTCCAAGATCAAGTCACCAGCAAAACTGGGATCTGGTCACCACCCACTATGTAACTCAGAAGGAACCTTCTCACTCTGTCCTCACATAATTGAGGGGAAGAACTCTAGTCTCCTTGGCCCTTATAAGGACACTAATCCAATTTGTGAGGGTTCCATCTCTAAAACCTAATCACCTCCTAATACCATCACTTTTGGGATTAAATTGCAATATATACATTCAAGGGAGATGGGATACAAAAACATTTATTTTATAGCACTGCCTTTCTGGAGCTCACAGTCTAATATGGAAATAGCGACAGACAATAAGTAATAAGTGTGCTCATTATGATAATTTTAGATTGTAGTAAGAGCTATGAATAAATAAAATCAGTCATTGAAAATGTGGTCATAGGGGTTGGTTGAGTAATCAGAGAAGACCTCCTGAAGATGTCATATCTGAAATAAGGTTTAAATAACAAGAGTCATATTTGAGAATATCTGTTTCCAAGCATCCTTGGCAAGAGTAAAAATTAAAAACCTAATATAGAAATAAGGTTCAGAATGTCTAAGAAAATTAAAGATGAAAATGGCTGTATCAACATGAGTGAGAGGTACAGTGGCAAGGAGGAATATCAGAAAAGAAGAAAGGATTCAGATGACAAACAACTTTGTGCACCATAGTAAGGAATATGAATATAGTTCTATGTGCGAAAGGAAGCCATTAAAGGTTTGAGCATAGAGAATATATCATCTGGTTTACATTTTAGAAGATATTTAGACTACTATGTGGAGAATGCATTATAGGAAGGAAGACAGGAAGCAGTGAGGAAGCTACCACATTTCCAGATAGAAATTGTGGTGGTTATAAACTGTGGTGTTAGCCTGGAGATGGAAAAAAGTAGATGGATACAGCATATATTCTAGAGGTAGAATTACAGACCTTACTGTGAGTTAGGTGAGGGATGTGAGTGAAAGAGATAAAGTCCTCAAGGAGGACTTTTCAGTTCTTGGCTTAAGTCACTCAATAGATCATTATTTCATTTACTTCTTATATCTGGCTGGGTGGTAATGGATCTAGTTTGTTCAATAATTCTATTAACACAACTCAATCCCAACATTTAGAGGTCAGATGGAGACAACACAGCCATCAAAGGGTGGTGGCCGTTACAGACAAGTGTGGTGCCAAAAAATCCAAGGAAAAGGAGTTTTTCAAGAAACAGGGCATGAACAGGTCAACTGTGTTGTGTGCTGAGAGATGGAATAAGAAGTGTGTAGACAAGTAGCTATTGAATTGGCAACATGAGTGTTCCCTGTTTCTGTGGAATTATGAAGATGAAAAACTTATTCATAAGGATTGTGTGAGAGGTGAGAAAATGAGAAAGAGAAGCCAGTGAATATGGACAACTATTTCCAAAAGTTTTGCTGAATGGGATGCAAAAAACAGTTGATTAGGAGGAAAAAGGGTATGGGTGTTAATGAAATAAATTTATCTTTCTAAATTTTATATAGGTATACACATAACTAGAAATACACATACATGTAATGGAATCAGAACATGAAGAGAGCATGGGGGAAAAGGGAGAAATTAATTTACCATTTAGCCTCTACTTAAAATCTTCTCATTAAATGGGAAATTTATTTTATAAGTTTTCATACAGATACTTTTCCCACTCCAAATCTGTCACTTAAATTACAAAGTAATAAAACTAACAGTGTGTGGAAAAAATATGAAGTTGAGAAAAAATATAAATATTTTCAGTCATGATTTACAAGTATACACAGAACTGAGGAGCTGAAAGATGTGGAAATTAGTTAAGTGAAAATATGGCAGAGAAAAGGCACACTCCTGTTTATTTACATATTGTGATGGGTGCAAATGAGCTGTGTGCTAGCCTGAGATATATCTCATGGTAAACTAGCAGGAAGGAAATCATGAAAATAATCAGAAACTAATAATGGAGTCCAATTTTGCTGTGATAGGACAGACAACACTAAATCTTCCTTGTATTGAAGTTTCCCTGTCTAGGAGAATATAATTCATTTTATTGTATTACAGAAAAGTAAGACACTTTGTAGATGAATCAATCTCGTACTCAATTTTGGTCAAAGATTTTAAAAATTATCCTTTTTATATCTGCTTTTATTGAATTGCTCTTGCTAGAGTAGAAAAAAAGTTTCCTATTCCATTTTTGAAAAATGTTAGATTCAGAAGACTTATATTGTTGCTTTTTCTGTTGGCATTTTGGCACATTTGGCATATTGAGTCGTCAATGACTCCCTGACCCTAGAAATAACTTTGGTCACATGATTAATTGAAGATCACAGTCCTCTTTATGATGCAAACACCCTGAAGGGATAAATCATGTGTCTGTCTCTCAATCTAAAGCCCAGCATACAGTATTTTAAAAACTGTTCAACAAATGAGAGTTGTCCCATAGAAGACCTCATCCAGGAGGCTTTATGTTCAGAGCACTGATCCTGAGTTTTAGTATTTAGTAATAAGAGTTTTCTTACTAATAGTATTTAGTATTATTTATGCCACTGATGTGCCTTGGAGGTCTTTGTCAAGTCATTTGGTGTTCTTGTTTTAGTTTTATCTATACGTTTGGGATAACATTACCCATAACATAATACATAAAAGGCTTTGAGAACATTTAAAGTACTACATGTTCGTACAGCTCTAGATAATTGTGTAAATGCAGTCTTTCATTCCTTCTGTATCCGCATCTACCAAATGAGAGAATTAAACTAAGTCTTGTACTCTTCACTCCTTCAATTATAACAGTCTCCCATTCTAACTAAACTTTTCCAAGTTGCTGAACCAGATACAGGGTTATATGACCTTATTTATCCTGTTTTATTATTACTAATAGTAGTAGCAGTAGTGACTGTCAAAACACACTTATATTTTGTTCTTCTTTATCCACACTCTTCAAAACAAAATGACATTTCCTCATGTCTATACTAAGTTTTACTTGTGACAGGTAAGTAAACCCTATTAGATTTTCATTGTCATACTTTAGAGAGTTTGTGAAATCTGACTTTATTCATAGAAACTACTTGCTGAAGAGTCATTAATATTTAAAAGAAAGACCATTGTGGCAAGTAAGTGAAGTTTATATTTTTAAGATAATTTAAAAGTCAATTAATGTATCAGAAGTTTACAAAGAGTTTAGAATCGATTCTAAGGGAGATGATTGTGAAGACTTAGTAGATGGAAAAATAAACTAAACAGTTTATATGCTATGTAAGAAAACACGAGTCAGAAATAAAAAGGAGAAGTGTTATAGTTTTATATCACTATTACTGTTAAGATAATTCTATTTTAGACTTCTCCCAGTAATGAAGATACATATTTTTGGTTTAAAAAGCATATATTGGTTTCTTTTCTCGTTGGTTTGACTAAGAGGTGTAGAAAATGTCTTATTCTTGTGTGATTGAAATGAGATTTAAAACATGAAATTGGCAACTAGTAACTAGATGAATGGATTTGTGGGCTTCTTTTCTTTGAGTAGCACATTCTGTGAATGATCACTCATGTCTCCTTGGGTGATGTGAAAGACGTTAAGTCTTCTAACAAGTGTGGTTTTCTGATGATGCTTTGAGTAAACGTTGAAGCTTTCTTTTCACTGGAATTTTGTGGCATAATCTATTTGAATCGCTTTGATCTTTCTGAAAATTTTTCTCTGTAGTATTCCTTTATTATAAATATGAAAAGAACTTTGGGCCTGAAAAGAATTGTCTTAGACAATATGGCCATCCAGACATTGATATATTCCACCTCAAAGGCCAGCTAGATTTGTACTTTGAGAAGGATCATCTTCAATTTCACCTTGAAAATGTGTCCTTTCCACTGGAAATAAAGTGCATTGGGTTTTGATAGGCCCCTTAGTAGAGAACAGAAGAGTCAGACACTGAGACAAGTCTTGGGTCATGTCTAATGGGCTGAACAGTGGTGCCTCCTGCTGTTGATAGTCTCTAAGAATCCTCACAGAACTTTAAACAGGGAGGTAGACTCTGGCAATGGCTTTTTTGAGGATGTAGGTAAGATTATAAATAGTCAGAAAGAAGCATTCTTGCCAGCATTCCTTTTCACCAGGGTAACTTATGCTTTTATTAAGTACTACTTTTTTTGTTCCTATTTTATTCTAACAAATGTGTGAAGGTGTTGTGGAAGGAGTTTGGTATGTGTGCTAGGAAGGCCTTTATTTGAATGCCTGGATTTACCATTTATACATAGTGTAAATGCTTCGATTTTTAGTTTCTGCATGTGTAAAATGGAAGGAATGATAGCACATTCTACATAGGCTGCTGTTTGGGTTAAATCATGTGTTGAATATAAAGAGGTTTAGCATTTTGGTGGAACAGGAAGAACATGCGATACATATTCATTAACATAATCCTTCTGAAAATAAGCATTTTCAATCTTTATTTGGTTCTGGATGAGAGAAGATAGATTAACATTTTAAACCATAAATTTAGCCTTGTGAATGAGACAACAAGGCTCCTTTTTTTTTGGTCTCTGCCCGAATTCTCTGTATCAGTTTCTCCTCATCATTCCCACAGTGAAAAGCTAAAGTCTACCCATGCTTGAGGCCTTAGATTAAATGCCTTTTTCTGTGTTGTTCAACTAAGCTAGGTTAACTTTTTCATTATGGAGGGCTCTCAAAATGATCTATACTTCTTCATAGCATACAACACATTTGTAATTAATTGTGCAATTACTTTCTTCTGCAACATCAAGTCCATGGGGACAGGAAACTCTCTAATCAACCAATGTATCAGCAATGACTGCTGAAAAACATGCAATTTGAATGAAGACACCTTCCAAACAGGCTTTGTGTGAGTTATTCAGCTGGGTGCAGGTGGGCTAAGGCCAAAAAGGGCATTAGCAAAGGGCAGTGGGATAGGAGTTGGTTTTATAGGTTTGGGTACTTTTTTGGGGGGCAGGGTGTTTAGAGTAAGTTCAGTTATGTGGTGTGGGGTAGGGAAAGGAGTACACAAGTTCAGTTACAATGGCAGGGTTGAGTGAGAGGTATTTACATTTTCGTAAGAACAGTTAAGATGGCAGGGTTGGGTGAGAGGTATTCACACTATCATAAGAACAGTTACAATGGCAGGGTTGAGTGAGAGGTATTTACATTATCATAAGAACAGTTAAGATGGCAGGGTTGGGTGAGGAGCTTGTGGGAAGCTCCACCGGCTGATCAGGGACAATGGCGAACACAGGCAGAGGGTGGGAGACTTCAGCCGAGGCAAGCAAGACTTCAGATTTTCAGGCACCAGGCTTGCGTATGGAGACCTCACAATGACTAACATATTAGGACCTGGCAATGATATCTGTTGACTCAGTGTATTTAGAAGGACAATGTCAAGGCATCTGCTTTTCTGCTATTCATCTGTTCATTCAGAAGTTTTAGAGTGATGTTTTACATATCCTGCCTTCTGTCAATGGAAGAACATGATGAGACAAGTCTCAATAGTTTTTGGAGATTTATTTGCCAAAGTTAAGGACATGCCCAGGAATCAGGTCTATGCCTTTCTCTGAAGATGATTTTGAGAGTTCCAAGTTTAAAGGGGAAAGGGCAGGATAATGAGAAGCACACAGTTTTCATTTAAACAAAAGGGACAAAGGGAAAATGTGGGAAATCTGCATTTTACATGACACAGACAAAATCGGGTAGGGGAATGACCTGATATGCATTTGTGTCTGGCAGGCCAGTAAAGATAAGCTATCAATTAGCATTGCCATAGTGAAGTTTTAACAGCTCACCAGGAATTTCCTTGTTGGCAAAATATGGGGAAGGTGGGTAGCTTTTCATCTTGTAGCCATTTTTTTTAGGAACCTAAAGGTAGAGGCAGATTTGCATGACCCACTTTGCACCTTGACTTTTCCCTTTGGCTAAATGAGTTTGGGGTCTCAAATTAATTTCCTTTCCCATTTCCCCCACTTTCTCTTTAAAATATTTGGACAAAAGCATTTTAAAAGAGGTTCCTTGTCTCAGTTTGCTGCTGCTGCTGCTGCTTCCTTTTTTTTTTTCTTTTGCTGGTTTCTCATTGTTAGGATGGTTTATTCCTAGAAGTTCAAGTCCCAGTCAGTAGGAAGACTCATTTTTCTGAAGCCTTGTCCCACAATGTTTAAAAAAATAGAGGAAATGAAAGGAAAAAAGAAAGAGAAAAAAGGAAAATATATATGGATCTAGGCCAAATTGATAGCAACAAAAGGAAAACAAACCCAGAAGCTGGGTCAGGCTATATCACCACCTTCTCAATTAGTGCAATTCTCTGGGCAGTCATTACCCTAGCCCTTTCAGTTGGGTGTTGACTTATTTGCAAACACATATCATAAGAACGTTGTAAGCAAAAACAGGACAGAACACAGAACATTATTATTATTATTATTACTATAAGCAAAAGCTTCTGCCACGAAGTTCCCCAGGATCCAAACCAACAGCTCAACCAAACCATTAGTGAGGGTTTTGGATCTGACAGGTTGGTTATCTGGGTTTTGTTCTTCAATTCATCTGGAATATACACACCAAATTCAGTATTTATGATGGCACAGGTCTCCCCTTGTGCTGCCATAGGTATGTCTAAAGTCATACGGTTTTATAGCACAGCAATACCAGACATGCCCAATAATATTATAAATGAAAAAGGTTTGTTAGCTTTGACAGGGTCTGAATTACTCATCCTTGTGCCCAAGCATAACCTAGGGAGCATCATCCTGACCACTCTGGAGGTAACCATTGCCATAAATTGGTGCCACACAGCCAATCTGTTCCATTTGGAGCTAGCCAATAAATACCGGGTTGTTGCAATTGGTGGCATGCCAGTCAGTGTCTTGCAATACGATAATGTGGTCACAACATTCTCCTATCCACTCCATATCTCTTGTTCTTTTTGGGTGTAGGTCCTTGTGTGATTTCTTTGCTCCTAGAACAAAGGAGCATTTTGACTGAATTGGTCAAACGAAGGGGTGAGACACATCAATTTATCACAAATTTGCATTATTCCATTATTTTCAAATAATGGAATTTTTGAAAATAATGGAATAATACAAATTTGTGATAAATTTGCAAAAATGGAATAGTCCATTATTCCATTATTTGAAAATAAGCCATTGTTTGGGGGCATAGTTACCACCTTCTGTTTAATTTGGGGGATGCTAAAGTGAGAGCTAATGAGGTAGTCATTTCCATTGAAATGTCCCTTGTTTTTAAGAGTGTTTTTTCTGGGCCAACTATATATATTGTCTTCTGTTATGCCAGCACTAAGAATACAAGACCATCTTTGTGATGTAATAAATTTTTGGTATTCTCTCCTCTCCTGACCTTGGAAGGGGGATACCCACCATGGCAGGCCAGAGCCACTGGAAAGAGGCATGAGTCCACATATATAGCAGGTGTCTTTTGGTAAGCTGTCAGCATAATCCTGATCCCATTGTAAAAACAAGTTTGTTTCATTGTTTCATGAGCATCAGTGGGTTTCAGTGGAAAGAAGAAGAGACACATGATTAATAACAGCAAGACTGTGATCTTCATCTTAATTACTAAAGGGTATTAAAGTCAGACAAGGCAAGTGCACTGTTCTTTATGAGACAGCAGTTGACAGTATATCTAGGACAATAATTGTAATGTTTCTTGTACATTAAACATAGGCATTTCTTGGATACAGGTCTGGTCGTTTGTTTTCGATTTAAGCAGTTTGCAATAGCTGTCATCTACTTCCTAATCCTGGGTTGAAGGTTAATGTTTAGTGAACTGGCGGAAAAGTCTCTGGTGGGAGTTACAGTCTACTCGAAAGGGTGTGCTTTTTAAGAGGAGGCATGAATCCATGAGTCTACACCCTCTAATTTTATAGGACATGGATTAGTCAATAGTACCTGGTATGGGCCCTTCCATCAAGGTTGGAGGGATTCCTTTATTAGATGTCTTTTCCAATAGACAGAATCTCTGGGTTGCAGATTGTGACCAGGCACCTTATATTCAGGAGTATACTGTGAAGGGAATTCTTTACCAAATCTTGAATTTTTTAAGGTGATAAATAAGTCCCTCACAATATTGCATTATATCTCCCTTGAGAAAAGTTGGATTGGTTATGTTTGTTCAAATACACATGGGCCTTCCCATTATAATTTCATAAGGGGACAGTTGACGTTTTCCAAAAGGGGTGGATCAGAGTGTAAGCAGCACTAAGAGGAGTGCCTTGGGCCAGGGAAGTTGAAGTGCCTTTGTGAACTTAGCCAGTTGTGTTTTAATTATTCCATTCATCCTCTCCACCAGGCATGAGGATTGGGGATGCACAAAGGAAATGTTGAAATATGGGCCAAATTTTACAAATATTTTGAATAACCTGGCTAGTAAAGTGAGTTTCCCTGTCACTGTGAAGTTCACAGGGGACTCCTCACAGTGGAATAATTTTTTTCTGGTAGAATTTTTCCAACTGTCATGGCTGTTGCTTGCTTGCAGGGAAAAGCTTCAACCCAAGGGGAAAACATGCAGATCGTTACTAAAACATACTTGTTACCTTGAGATAATGGCAGCTGGATAAAATCAAGCTGCCATACCTCAAAAGGTCCATCCAGAAGGGGAAAGATTGAGACAAAAGGGAGAAATTTGGTATTAAGTTTCTTCAAGAGCCTGCTAGAGCCTGAAGTCCTCTAAGTTGTTTCTTAGTGATGAGCATTGGGAGAGCTAAAATTCATTTCACTATGTAAGGGTTAATACTCAGTCCTCTGACTGAGATAATTTGCCTCTTATGCTTAACTTAGGACAAGCATAGCTGAAGTTTTCTTTGGACACCTTGGTTCCCTTGGTGGCTATCTGTTTGAGTAAATATAGACTATCTTCCTGGAAGAAGATAGTGTGTCTGAACAAAGGAGAAGGTCATCCACGTACTGAATGAGTGTTGAGCCCTGGGGAAAAATTTGATCCTCGAAATCAGCTTTTAGTAGTTGGGAAAAATAAGCAGAACTTTCTGTATACCTTGGATCGTTACAGTCCATGTATATTGCCATTTTTTCCAAGTAAAGGCAAATAAACACTGGCTGTCTGGAGCTATATGAATACTAAAATGGGCACTGCAGAGATCCACAATTGAGAAATACTGGCTGGTAGTGGGTAGAGCTGATAGAAGGATATGCAGGTTGGGGATTACTGAGTGCCTAGTTTTTACAGTAATGTTTATTGCTCTCAAGTCCTGCACAAATCTCCATTCTCTCCCACTTGGTTTCTTACAGGGAATATAAACAACAAGCTGTTGCAGGGGCTTGTGCAGGAAATAATGATCCCTTTTTTAGATAATCTTTGTGATAGGGGCAATTCCATCTATAGCTTCCTGTCATAGAGGACAATCTTGTATGATAGAGCAATTCCATCTATGACTTCCTGCCATAGAAGACAATGTTTAAGGTTGGCTAGGGGTTCCTTTGGGCTGATTTCTACCCTTACTAGAGTGACTGAGAATATTTTCCCTATATCTGTACTTGACTGAGACCATAAGTGGGAAGGGACATCCTTGAGCAAGTGTTCTACTTCTCGTATTAACAGGAATATTGGGGAAGCTAAAAGGAGTTTTATTGTTTTCTGCTCTTTATTCTTATATTACCTCTTCTCCCCTAATATTTCCTCCTTTGTATCCATTTCATTTTTCTGGTCACAAGATGATGTTTGAACGTCACTAGGACTTAATTGTGGTACATTGTCAGAATATTTTTTAATTTGATATTTTTGCCCCCTGGCTCCAATACTAATAAAAGTTCACCTTTTTGTGAAAAAAATATATGGGCATTATGGATGTTGAGGAGATAATGGCCCAGATGATTGACAGAGGCAATAGGAAATGTGAGAAACATATGAGACTAGTGAGCATATGGCACTTAAAGCCTGCGGTGGGGGAGTTGAACCTGATGAAATGGTAAAGGGTTTTGACTTAAAACATGAGATTGTTTTATTAGACACACCCACATATTAATTCTTTCATTACTCCAAGGAATGGGGTTTCTAAATAAGATAGAATTTATCAGAAATACAGTCACACTTGTGTCAACTGAGGTGTTTGTAAGCTCATCTTTTATTATTATATTAATCTTTCCCAATTTGTTTGTCAGGGTAGAATATTTGGAGAGGGGAAACCCTTGTACATCCTTGGAACACCCCTAGTCTTCCTGAGTTGCATTCTCCTGTCTTTTCTTTTATTTCAGCCTAAGGCAATCACTTGTAAGGTGTTCAGATCTTTTACAGCAGTAGCAGACTAGGAGAGAAGGGGTCTCAGACTGAGGGAGCTTAAAATATTTCTGGGGCTGAAGGGTTTGAAAAGGTAATTGCTTTAGCTGTAAATGCATAACTCGGGCAATCCTTAGTTTTTCCTTTTTTATCACAATGAAGGATAATTGGTCAGCTAAGGTAACTAGTTCATTAGTGCTGGCTGTGGCCCAATTTATTACATGGCATTTTTTACAAGGGTAGCTAAATCATCATCTAGTCCATTTAAGAAATTTGTGTAAAAAAATGTATAGATTTCCTGGGGCAGATCCAAGATGGCCAAGTAGGAACAGCTCTGGAGTGCAGTTCCCAGCGAGAACAATGCAGAGAGTGAGTGATCACCGCATTTCCAAATGAGTTATTACTGCCCACAGACCAGAAGATTCCTAGGCTAAAAAGCACCATGAGTTGGCAGCATAGCTGTTACAGCCAGCGCAGTGGGTCTCTGCAAAAAAACTCAAATAAATCTGAGCATCTGTTTCAACTGGCTACCATCAGAGATTACTACAAACAACTCTATGCACATAAACCTGGAAAAAATGGATAAATTCCTGGACACTTGTACACTCCCAAACCTAAACCAGGAAGAAGTTGAAATCTTGAATAGACCTCTAACAAGGGCTGAACTTGAGGCAGCAATTAATAGCCTACCAACCAAAAAAAGCCTGGGTCCAAATGGATTAACAGCCAAATTCTACCAGACATACAAAGAGGAGCTGGTAGCACTCCTTCTGAAACTATTCCAAACAATCCAAAAAGAGGGAATCCTTCCCAAATCATTTTATGAGACCAACACCATCCTGATACCAAAACCAGGTAGAGACTCAACAAAAAAAGAAAACTTCAGGCCAATATCCATGATGAACATAGATGCAAAAATCTTCAATAAAATACTGGCAAACCAATTGCACCAGCACATTAAAAAGTTTATCCATCACGATCAAGTGGGCTTCATCCTAGAGATAACCTCGTTCATCATACGCAAGTCTGTAAACATAATCCACCACATAAACAGAACCAAAGGCAAAAACCACATGATTATTTCAATAGATGCAGAGAAGGCCTTTGACAAAATTCAACAGCACTTTATGCCAAAAACTCTCAAGAAACTAGGTAACAATGGACTGTATCTCAAAACAATAAAAGCTATTTATGACAGACCCATAGCTAATATACTGAATGGGCAAAAACTGTAAGCATTACCTTTAAAAACTGGCACTAGACAAGGATGCCGTCTCTCACCACTCCTATTCAATATAGTATTGGAAATTCTAGCCAGAGCAATCAGGCAAGAAAAAGAAATAAAGGGTATTCAATTAGGAAAGGAGGAAATCAATTGCCTCTATTGGAAGATCACATGATTGTATATTTAGAAGACCCCATCGTCTCAGCCCAAAATCTCCTGAAACTGATAAGCAACTTCAGCAAAGTCTCAGGATACAAAATCAGTGTGCAGAAATCTCAAGCATTCCTATACACCAATAACAGACTAAAAGAGAGCCAAATCAAGAGCGAACTACCATTCATAATTACTACAAAGAGAATAAATACCTAGGAATACACCTAATAAAGGATGTAAAGGACCTTTTCATGGAGAACTACAAACCACTGCTCAACGAAATAAGAGAAGACACAAACAGATGGAAAAACATTCCATGCTCATGGTTAGGAAGAATCAATGTTGTGAAAATGACCATACTGTCCAAACTAACTTGTAGATTCAATGCTATCCTCATCAAACTACCTATGACCCTCTTCACAGAACTGGAAAAAAACACCTTAAACTTCATATGGAACCAAAAGAGATCCCACATAGCCAAAACAATCTTGAGCAAAAAGAACAAAGCTGGAGGCATTATGCTGCCTGACTTCAAACTATACTACAAAGCTATGGTAACCAAAACAGCATAGTACTGGTACAAAAACAGAGATATAGACCAATGGAATAGAACAGAGGCCTTGGAAGTAACACCACACATCTACAACCATCTGATCATTGACAAACCTGACAAAAATAAGCAATGGGGAAAGGATTGTCTATTTAATAAATG
>CAUYQU010078210.1:0-29527 GCA_963574635.1 Cheracebus regulus | reverse complement strand
GACTATATCCAGCATTTCTCCCCATTTTATCCTTCCCCACCTGCCCCACCCCTGCCGTCCCTTCCCTACCCCTCTAACTGCCCCTAGTGTGTGATGCTCCTCTCCTTGAGTCCACATGTTCTCACTGTTCAACACCCACCTATGCGTGAGAACATGCAGTGTTTGGTTTTCTGTTCTTGTGTCAGTTTGCTGAGAATGATGGTTTCCAGATTCATCCAAGTCCCTAAAAAGGACACAAACTCATCATTTTTTTATGGTTGTGTAGTATTCCACGTTGTCTATGTGCCACATTTTTTTTTTGTCTAGTCTATCATCGATGGGCATTTGGGTTGGTTCCAGGTCTTTGCTATTGTACACAGGGCTGCAATGAGCATATGCATGCATATATCTTTAAAATAGAAAGATTTATAATCCTTTTGGTATATCCCAGTAATGAAATTGCTGGGTCAAATGGAATTTCTTCTTCTAGATCTTTGAGGAATCACCACACTGTCTTCCACAACGGTTGAACTAATTTACACTCCCATCAACCGTGTAAGAGTGTTGCTATTTCTCCACATCCTCTCCAGCATCTGTTGTCTCCAGATTTTTTAATGATTGTCATTCTAACTGGTGTGAGAGGGTATCTCAATGTGGTTTTTATTTGCATTTCTCTAATGACCAGTGATGATGAGCATTTTTTCATGTTTGTTGGCTTCATATATGTCTTCTTTTGAAAAGTGTCTGTTCATATTCTTAGCCCACTTTTGAATGGGGTTGTTTTTTTCTTTTACATCTGTTTCAGTTCTTTGTAGATTCTGGATATTAGCCCTTTGTCAGATAGGTAGACTGCAAAAATTTTTTTCTCATTCTGGGTTGCCAGTTCACTCTAATGATGGTTTCTTAATAGAGATATTTTTTTTTAATGCAGATGTTGTGGAAGTAATAAATTCATTGAAGGAAAAAATAAACTACATTTTCAAGCTTCAATAACAGACTAGATCAAGCAGAAGAAAAGATCTCAGAACTTGAAAACAAGTCTTTTTTCCTTCAATTTTTATTTTACATTCCAGGGTACCTGTGCAGGATGTGCAGTCTGTTACATAGGTAAATGTGTGCCATGGTGGTTTGCTGTGCAGATCAATCCATAACCTAGGTATTAATTCCAGCATCCACTAGCTATTCTTCCTGATGCTCTCTCTCCTCCCACCCCCTACCCTCTGACAGGCCTCAGTGTGTGTTGCTCCTCCCCCTGTGTCCATGTGTCTCATCCTTCAGCTCCCACTTATAAATGAGAACATGTGGTATTTGATTTTCTGTTCCTGCATTAGTTTACTGATTATAATGGCTTCCAAATCCATCTATGTCATTCTAAAGAAGATGATCTCATTCCTTTTTATGGCTGCATAGTATTCTATGGTGTATATGTGCCACATTTTCTTTATTTAGTCTTTTATTAATGGCCATTTGGGTTAATTTCATATCTCTGCATTGTGAATAGTGCTTCAATGAGCATATGCATGCATCTATCTTTATAATAGAATGATTTACATTCCTTTGGGCATATATCCAGCATTGGGATTGCTGAGTAAAATTTCTGCTTCTAGATCTTTGAGGAATCACCACACTGTCTTCCACAATGGTTGAACTAACTTACATTCCTACCAACAGCGAAAAAGTGTTGTTTTTTCTCCACAGCCTCAGCAACATCTGCGCTTTCTTGACTTGTAATAATCACCATTCTGACTGGCATGAGATGGTATCTCATTGTGGTTTTGATTTGCATTTCTCTAATGATCAATGATGTTGAGATTTTTAAAATATATTTGTTGGTCATATGAATGTCATCTCTTGAGAAGTGTCTGTTCCTGTTCTTTGCACATGTTTTAAGAAAGTTGTTTGGGTTTTTTCTTGTAAATTTGAAAACAGTTCTTTTGAAATATTCCAGTAAGATAAAAATAAGGGAAAAAAAAATAAAAGAAGAAAGAATACCTTTGAGACATCTGAGATTATACAAAGTGACCAAACTTATGAATTAGCAGTATTCCTAAAGGAAAAGAGAGATCAAAAAGTTCAGAAAAACCAACTTAAGAAAATAATCAATGAAAACTTCCCAAGTCTATCAAGAGAGTCAAAATCCAGATTTAGAAGGTCCAGCCATCCCTAGGCAAATATATTACATAAAAGACTTTGCACTGCATATTATATTAAGAACTTCTAAAGTCAAAATGAAAGAAAGAATTTTTAAATTGACTACAGAAAAGCATAAAGTTATCTATTTAAAAAAAATAAAATAAAACCCTCATCAGACTAACATTAAACTTTTATGAAGAAACCTTACAGGCCAGAAAAAAATGGAATGACATTTTCAAAGTCATTTTAAAAAACTGCTAAAAGAAAACCCAGGACCAGATGAATTCACAGCCAAATTCTACCAAACCCAAACATACAAATAAAAACAAAGAGAAATTCTCCCATAAACTACACCAAAAAATTGAAGAGAAGGGAATTCTCCCTCACTCATTCTATAAGTCCAGGATAGCCCTGTTACCAGAAGCAGACAAAGACACAACATGAAAAGAAAAGTATAGACTCATATCCCTGATGAACATAGATTTAAAAATCTTCAACAAAATACAAGCAAGTTGAACCTAACAGCATATAAAAAGATAATACACCATGATCAGAAGTCATTTATACCAGGAATGCAAAGATGGTTCAACATTCCCCAATCAATAAATGTGATACATCGCATAAACAGAATTAAGAACAAAAACCATATGATCATCTCTATGAAAGTAGAAAAAACAATTGATAAAATTTAATGCCTTTTCATCATAAAAATCCTCAACAAACTAGGCATAGAACAAAACATACTTTGACATAATAAGCAATATATGACAAACCTATAACCAACAACATACTTAACAGGGAAAGGTTGAAACCATTTCCTCTAAGAATTGGAATGAGACAAGGATGCCTACTTTCACTACTTTAATTTAACATAGTACTGGAAGTCCTCATAAGCGCAATCAAGCAAGAGTAGAAAATAAAAGGCATCCAAATTAGAAAATAGGAAGTTAAATTATTCCTGTTTGCTAATGATATTATATCCAGGAAACCCTACAGAGTCTACCAAAAAACTTGTAGATTTGAAATGAATTCAGTAGTTCCAGGATAAAAAATTAACCTATAAAAATTAGTACTGTTTCTATACAGCAATAATCATCTAGCTGAGGACCAAATCAAGAAGGCAATCCCACTTACAGTGCTACAGAGAAATAATAATAAAATACCAGGCATATATTTAATCAGGGAGGTGAAAAATCCCTGTAAGAAACAACAAATTACTGATATACAACAAATCATGAATGACACAAACAGAAAAAATTACCATGCTTCCAACCCATGGTCACTATTTGGAAAAATCAATATTGTTAAAATGGCCTACTGCCTGTATTAGTCTGTTTTCATGCTGCTGATAAAGACATACCTGAGACTGGGCAATTTACAAAAGAAAGAGGTTTATTGGACTTACAGTTCCACATGGCTGGGGAGGTCTTACAATCATGGCAGAAGGCAAAGAGGAGCAAGTCACATCTTACATCGATTACAGCAAGCAAAAAAAGAGAGCTTGTGCAAATAAACTCCTGTTTTTAAAACCATCAGATCTCATGAGACCCATTCACTATCATAAAACAGCACAGGAATAACCCGCTCAATGATTCAATCATCTCCCACCAGGTCCCTCCCACAACATGTGGGAATTATGGAACATCCAAGATGAGATTTGGGTGGGGACACAGAACCAAACCATATTATTCCACTCCTGCCCCCTCACAAATCTCATATCTTCATATTGCAAAACCAGTCATGCCTTCCCAACAGTCCCCCAAAGTCTCAACTCATTTCAGCATTAACTCAAAAGTCCACAGTCCAAAGTCTCATTAGACAAGGCAAATCCCTTCCACCTGTAAGCCTGTAAAACCAAAAGCAAGCTAGTTACTTCCTAGATACAACTGAGGTGTTGAGTAATACAGTCATTCCAAATGGGAGAAATTGGCCAAAACAAAGGGGCGACAGGGATCATGCAAGTCCAAAATCCAATGGGGCAGTCAAATCTTAAAGCTCCAAAATGATCTCCTTTGACTCCATGTCTCACATCCAGGTCACATTGATGCAAGAGGTAGGTCCCCTAGTCTTAAGCAGCTCTGCTCCTGTGACTTTGCAGGGTACAGCCTCTCTCCCGGCTGATGTTGAGTGTCTGTGGCTTTTCCAGGTGCATGGTACAAGCTGTCAGTGGATCACTATTCTGGGGTCTGGAGGACAGTGGCCCTCTACTCACAGCTCCACTACATGGTACCTCAGTAGGGACCCTGTGTGGGGGCTGCCACCCCACATTTTCCTCTCCACTGCCCTAGCAGAGGTTCTGCATGAGGACCGCACTGACCCCTACAGCAAACTTCTGCCTGGGGATCTAGGAGTTTCCATACATTTTCTGAAATCTAGGTGGAGGTTCCAAAACCCCAGTTCTTGACTTCTGTGCACTCACAGGATCAAGACCATGTGGAAGCTGCCAAGGCTTGAGGCTTGCACCCTCTGAAGCTGTGGTTCAGGCTCTACACTGGCCCCTTTCAGCCACAGCTAGAGCAGCTGGGATACAGGGCATCAAGTCCCCAGGCTGCACACTCTGCAGGGACCCTGGGCCCAGCCCAGGAAACCACATTTTCCTACTAGGCCTCCAGGCCTGTGATGGGAAGAGCTGCCAAGAAGACCTCTGACATGCCCTGGAGACATTTTCCCCACTGACTTGGAAATTAACATTCAGTTCCTCATTACTTACCCAAATTTCTGCAGCCAGCTTGTATTTCTCCTCAGAAAATGGAATTTTCTTTTCTATTGCATTGTCAGGCTGCAAATTTTCCAAACTTTCATGCTCTGCTTCCTTTATGAAATTGAATGCCTTTAACAGCACCCAAGACACATTTTGAATGCTTTGCTGCTCAGAAATTTCTTCTGCCAGATATCCTAAATTATCTCTCTCAAGCTCAAAGTTCCACAAATCTCTGGAGTAGGGGTAAAATGCCACCAATCTGTTTGCTAAAACATAACAAGAGTTACCTTTACTCCAGTTCCCAACAAGTTCCTCATCTCTGTCTGAGACCACCTCAGCCTGGACCTTATTGTTCATATCACTATCAGAAATGTTGTCAAAGCCATTCAGTACATCTCTAGGACATTCCAAACTTTCCCACATTTTCCTGTCTTCTTCTGAACCCTTCAGTCTGTTCCAAACTCTGCTTGTTACCCAGTTCAAAAGCCACTTTCACATTTTCAGGTATCTTTCAGCAGTGCTCCACTCCATGTACCAATTTACTGTATTAGTCCATTTTCACACTGCTAATGAAGACATACCCAAGACTGGGCAATTTACAAAAGAAAGAGGTTTATTGGATTACAGTTCCACATGGCTGGGAAGGTTCCATAATCAGGGCAGCAGGCAAGGAAGAGCAAGTCATATTTTACGCAGATGGCAGCAGGCAAAAAAGGAGCTTGTGCAGAGAAACTCCTGTTTTTAAAACCATCAGATCTCATGAGAACCATAAGAACAGCACAGGAAAGAGCTTCCCCCATGATTGAATCATCTCCCACCAAGTCCCTCCCACAACACGTGGGAATAATGGGACCTCCAAGATGAAATTTGGGTGGGGGCACAGAGCCAAACAATATCGCTGCCCAAAGTTACTTATAGTTTCAATGAAATCCCTATCAAATTACCAACCATTTTTCACAGAATTAGAAAAAACAATCCTAAAATTCACATGAAACCAAAAAAGAGCCCAAATAGCCAAAGCAATCCTAAGTAAAAAGAACAAAGCTGGAAGAATCACAGTACCTGACTTCAAATCATACAACATAGCCGTAATAACCAAAACAGCATGGTGCTGGTCTAAAAATAGATGCATAGGTCAATGAAACAGAATAGAAACCCCAAAAATAAATCAACAAACCTACCACCAACTGAACTTTTACAAAGTAAAAAATATATATACACTCTGGAAAAGAAACCCTTTTCAATATATGATACGAGGAAAATTGGATAGCCACATGCAGAAGAAGAAAACTGGACTCATACTTTTTACCATATCATATACAAAAATTAATTTAAAATAAATTAAAGACCTAAATGTAACACCTGTAAGTATAAAAATTCTAGAAGAAAACCTAGGAGAAACTTTTCTGGACATTGACTTATGCACAGAATTTATTATCAAGTCTTCAAAATACAAAATAACAAAAACAAAAATTGACAAATAAAACTTAATTAAACCAAAAGACTTCTACATGGTGAAAGAAACTATCAACAGAGTAAACACAAAACCTCCAAAATTGGAAAACATATTTGCAAACTATGAATCCAATAAGGGCTAATATCCAGAATCTATGAGAAATTCAAACAGTTCAACAAGAAAAAAAACAACTATACTAAAAAGTGAGCAAAGGACATAAACAAACATTTTTCAAAAGAAGATATACAAGTGGCCAACAAACATATGAAAAGTGCTTAAAGTTGCTAATCATCAGAGAAATGCAAATTAAAACCACAATAAGTTACCATTTCATACCAGTCAGAATGGCTATTATTAAAATGTTTAAAAAAAAGAAACCAACGGATGTTGGCAAGGTTGTAGAAAAACAAAAGGAAATGTTTATACACTGTTGGTGTATAAAGTAGTAAAACCTTTATGGGGAACAGTATGAAGATGTCTCAAAGAACTAAAAACAGAATCACCATTCAATCCAGAAATCCCATTACTGGGAATATAGCCAATGGAAATACCTCATTATATCAAAAAGATGCCTGCCCTTCTTTCAGAATTATTCACAATAGCAAAGATACAGAATCAACCTAAGTCTGTCAATGGAGGACTGAAAAAAGAAAATGTGGTTTATATATGTATTATGGAACACTACTCAGCCATAAAAAAGAAGGAAATCTCGCCATTTTTGGCAAAATGAATGGAACTGGAGGCCAGAATCCTAACTGAAATAACAAAAATTCAAATACAGCATATTCTCATTTATAAGTGAGAGTGAACCAATGGGGACACATGGACATACAGAGTAGAATAATAGACATTGGAGACTACAAAAGGTGGGAGGCCGAAAGGGGGATGAGGGCTAAAAAATTACCTATTGGGTAGAATGTTCTCTATCTGGGTGATGGGAACACTAAAAGCCCAGACTTCACCACTATGCAATATATATATGTAAGAAATCTGCACTTGTACCCTCTAAATTTATGAAAATTTTAAAATAAATAAATTAAAATAAAAATAATTAAAAGAAGAAATTTAGGACAAAAGAGATACATGATAAGCTCAAGGTTAAATTCAGAGTTAATAGTGAAACAAGCCTTAATCCCCCATTTATCAATACAACACTTTTCTTTGTTTTACCATGCCAACATCATAACAAGACTGAGGGTGGCACATTTCACACATTCAAGTGAACACTCAATCATCATGCTCATGAACTACAAAATGATCTACAACATTCTTTTCATTATAGTACTTTGTTTTACACATTCCCAAACGAAGAGTCAGTCTCCTTTATAGCTTGTCTAAATGCATTATTATTTAAAGAATCTGTATACCATCTGAAGCTGAATTCCAACCACACACTCTCTGGAAGAGAATGGCTTCTTTTATACAAGATGGCTGATCTCCAACCTATATCTCAAAGCTATCAATGGCAAAAAGAGACACCAACAGTCTGGAAACTTATCCCACCTAAGCAAGAACAAAATAAAGCCCCAAAAGTGGTGGGGGGGTCCCCTTGTCCCTAAGGGACTAGAAAGGAATTTCACTTTGCCTCATGCCTCTAGCTTTATTCCAATATTCTGGCACCTACGAACATTAAATATTTAATGAGTATCTATTATATGCCAGGCACTGTGCTACATGATAGACAGTGAATAAGATATACAACTTCAATCCTCAAGGAGTTTATCATCTGTGAGAGATGACAATTACAGGCAATTACAGTACAGTACATGAAGGGTTAAGAGTACATTCATAATACCTTTAGACAACAGGCATCATCCACTACTGGTCAGGAAGAGAGAATTCAAATGGGAGGAGATTTGAGAGAAGAAGGAGTGGGAGTTCAATACAACCAGTGAGTGGAGAATTAAGCTATTGAATTACTCAGGTCATTCAACTGGGAAAGTATCTTAACAAAATAATATTTTTGGATGTTTTAAGCGATACATGGCTTACTTCCAGGCTTTCGTAAATGTTTCTATAAACCTCATAATGACACTGCAACTTTACTGTTTTGGAAAGTCAGCTTTTTACACACGAATTTACTTAAAAGAGACTTCTTTCTACACTTGTAAAAGACTACTGTATCACCTCCCTCTTCCCACTCTCTAATTAAGTTCTGTCAAAAAATTTTTTTCATTGTATTTGTTTTGGTTCTTAAAAAACCAATATGTAAGTCAAACAACATGGTTTACATATATTTCCATAACTGTCTTGCCATATTTTGTCACACCCACTAATCAGATATTTTCCACTCATCTCTCTGTTGTATGTGAAGCTGGCAGAAGACAATATTCTAAATTGCTTTCCAACTGCAGCACCTCAAGAGACTTAAAAACACATGAACCTCAGGCAAGACAGCATGCTTTCGTTTTGCAAGAAAATAAAACATTAATTATTGTCACAAAGCCTTCCTTAAAGGTCAAAAATAAATCCATAAATGCAAAAAAATTGAGGGAAAACTTAACCTAAGCCTTAAAGGAATAAATTCTTGATCTTGGAGTAAATATTTTTAAAAACATCACTACAATTTTACTTCTTGTGTGCCATAGTACCAAAACAAAAGAATTAATTAGGACACATTAATCTCGTGTTTGTTTGTTTTGTTTTGTTTCAGTCTCACAAGTATACGCATAATTTACTTGTTTCACTTAAGTTACTTGTTCATATTTTGGGTCAATAGATACCTGCTTAGAAGAACGCATGCATTTTGAACAGTGCTATTAATAATATCTCCACTGTATTGTTACATATTTTTTCTAGTGAACTGAAATCAACAGCAAAAATGCCCCATTTATTTCAGTAGGACTGAAGAAAATTTAAAAATTTATGTAGTAAAAACAATATGTGTGAGCCACCTGTTTGCTTTTTAACTAAATGGATTGGTATGGAATGACAGCTGCTGCAAAACCAACACACTTCAAATACTGTATATTACTTTGCCAAGAAGACTAAATTTTGGTATCATTTACTTTATTACCATGGGACGTGTTAATGAAGATTCTTACAGAAGAGCACTGTAATGAATATTTCTAGCCACTAAGTGTCACTGTTCATTTAAATTTTTTAAAACTACACTGATGGGCATGGTGACTCAGTAGAATCTTCTGAATGGGGTCAATCAGAAAAAAAAAAATGATTAGATTACATAACACTCTTAAAGCAAAGCACAGGCACTACATGAATGTAAACTGCTTAAAAGGAATTCCTAGAGATAGAGGTGTTGCTCTCAGTGGAATGCCAACTGATCAAATCAGACATTTTGCAAGCTTCAATAAGGTTTGAGCTACACTAAGCCTTGTAATCTGTTTTTACCAATATAAATGCCAAAGCTGAATTGCCACTATAAAGTCTGCCAAGTTTCTTTGTATTGTATGTCAGTATGCTGTTTTCCTTCATAGTGCCATCAATAAACATGTCTGGGGATCAACTGCTTGTGATCAGATATGCTACTTTCATTGTTTCAAGCTGAGCTGATACTGCATGAAATGCCAGTGCCAGAGAGGTTCCATTCAGGCTTGAGCATTTGAGGGAAGAAGTAAGGCAAGCTTTCCTCTACCCTGCATACAAAAATTTAGGTTAATGTAAGAATATCCCTGATGCTTACAAGATACAGACATCATTTCCTAGACTTGCATAAATTTTAGACAAAAGCATAATGCTCCACCCCTTGCAGGTTCTTGTTAAATAATTCAAGAGATACATACCCAGAGTTTTAGAGAGTAAGATTTTTAGCCATACTACTCGCCATATGTAATAGTCTTGTTATCTCAAGATAGCAATATCATCATATATTTTTCTGGTTATACCACTGCACTATTACAGGATAAAAATGTATGTTATTGCTGGAGTTCCACTTCAATTAAAGGACCCTTTCCATTTTTTCCCTCCAAATAAAGAACTTATACCTAGAATTACTCAAATCTCTCTCTCTTCTTGCAAGACAGAGCACATCCATTTTGAAATGACAGTTGTAGCTTCTACTGATCCCATCAAAGTGGGTGTGTTTGGGGGTCTTCTGGATTTGTTTTGTTTTGTTTTTGTTCTATTTGTCCAATCTTGAGCATTTTATCTTAGGCAATCTTCTGTACTTACAATACAAGACAGTAAAACAAATGATGGTAAAAGTTAACATTTTTAAAAATTACTTTTAATGTTCAGAGCTGAGAGAAGTAAGTTTGTATAAGGCAGAAATGGGTAAGTAAAACTTTTTAAAAATTGTACGTTCTTGAAAAGTACACCTTAATAAGTAGATACAATTTCCTGAGACCTAAAAGAGGAGAGAGGGCATTCCAGTAGATGAAATAGTATAGCAAAGAGTTGGAGTAGTATATTTTAAAGACAATGAGCAAAGATTTCACATTAAAAAGTAGTAGGTACAAGGATTAAAAGAACTTTTGGAACCAGACCAGAATAAAAAATTAATATTAGTTTTAAATCATTCAAACTAAGAGATGATGGGAACCATTAAAACTTTTTAAAACAAGAATGATTTTTTAAGTGAATTCAAAAAGATTAATTTGACGGGGGTGTATAGCAAAGTTTGAAAATAGCAAATGACAATTTTTAAATATTTTTTAAGATATATTGTGGACATTTTTCAAAATTATTAGAAGTGTTTAAATATCTACACCCAGTAAATTCTTTTGTTGAAAAATCCACAAAAATTAAAATAAAGGAATTAAAAATTCACAAAAAGAAAAAAATAGGTACATAAAAATTATAGCAACAGTTCTAGAGGAAAAAAATACTTCAATGTCCAAAATTGGGAAAAGCATGACACATATTCTTTTTATATACACAATATGTATGATTATTATTTGTCAATTGAAAATAAAGACTATCAGACAAGAAACATTAAATTAAAATGTTATTTTTGAAGTATAACATTCAGAAAAATTTATATCGTACATGAATTTTTACAAATTTAATGCATCTAAAGACTCAATAAATCATCAATCTCTAAAACTTCTTTTGTGCATCCTTCCATGAATATTACCCCAATACTAATAGCATTGATTAGTTTGCTTGCTTTTTTCCTTTATATATCTGGAATCATACAGTATGAAGTCATTTGTGTCTAATTTCTTTCACTCAATGTTATGTTATTCAGATGACTCTCATAAACTATTATATTTTAAAATGAAAGCAATACTTTCTATTCATAGAGGTATCTAATAAGCTCTAAGTATATTTTGCTAAATAAAGGCAGTTCTTTTAAATTTATTTATTTATTTTTTAACTTCTGGGATACATGTGCAGAACGTGCAGGTTTGTTACATAGGTATACATGTGCCATGGTGGTTTGCTGCACCTATCAACTCATCATTTAGGTTATTTTTTTTTTTCATTGTACTTTAAGTTCTGGAGTACATGTGCAGTTCTTGCAGGATTGTTGCATAGGAACACACATGCCATGGTAGTTTACTGCCTCTATTCCTCGTCACCTACATGAGGCATTTCTCCCATTGTTATTCCTCCCCATCCTCCCCTCACCCCGTTGTCCCTCCTCTAGTCCCCCACTCCCCAACAGACCCTAGTGTGTGGTTTCCCTCCTTGTGTCCATGTGTTCCCATTGTTCAATACCCATCTATGAGTGAGAACATGCAGTGTTTGATTTTCTGTTCTTGTGTCAGTTTGCTGAGAATGATGGTTTCCAGATTCATCCATGTTGCTACAAAGAACACAAACTCATCATTTTTTATGGCTACATAGTATTCAATGGTGTACAGGTGCAACATTTTCTTTATTCAGTCTATCATTGTTGGGCATTTGAGTTGATTCCAAGTCTTTGCTTTCATAAACAGTGCCACAATGAACATACATGTGCATGTATGTTTATAATAGAAAGATTTATAATCCTTTCGGTACATACCCAGTAATGGGATTGCTGGGTCAAATGGAATTTCTAATTCTAGACCCTTGAAGAATAGCCACACTGTCTTCCACAATGGTTGAACCACTTTACACCCCCACCAACAGTATAAAAGTGTTCCTATTTCTCCACATTTTCTCCAGCATCTGTTGTCTCCAGATTTTTTAATGATCGCCATTCTAACTGGTGTGAGATGGTATCTCAATGTGGTTTTGATTTGCATTTCTCTAACGACCAGTGAAGATGAGTATTTTTTCATGTTTGTTGGTCTCATATATGTCTTCTTTTGAAAAGTGTCTGTTATCCTTTGCCCACTTTTGAATGGGTTTGTTTGTTTCTTGTAAATCTGATATAGTTCTTTGTATATTCTGGATACTAACCTTTTGTTAGATGTGTAGCTTACAAAAATTTTTTCCCATCCTCTTGGTTGCCAGTTCACTCTAATAATTGTTTCTTTTGCTGTGCAGAAACTCTTAGTTTAATTGGATCCCACTTGTCTATTTTGGCTTTGTTGCCAATGCTTTTGGTGTTTTAGTCATGAAGTCCTTGACTATGCCTATGTCCTGAAGGGTATTGCCTATGTTTTCTTCTAGGGTTTTTATGGTGTTAGTTCTTATGTGTAAATATTCAATCCATATGGAGTTAATTTTAGTGTAAGGTGTAAGGAAGGGGTCCAGTTTCAGCTTTCTGCATATGGCAAGCCAGTTTTCTCAACATGATTTATTAAACAAGGAATCCCTTCCCCATTTGTTTCTTTGTCAGGTTTGTCAAAGATCAAATGGTTGTAGATGTGTTGCATTGCTTACAAAGCCTCTGTTCTGTTCCACTGGTCTATATCTCTGTTTTGGTACCAGTATCATGCTGTTTTGATTACTATACCCTTGTAGTATAGTTTGAAGTCAGGTAGCATGATGCCTCCAGGTTTGTTCTTTTTGCTTAGGAATGTCTTGGCTATACGGGTTCTCTTTTGGTTCCATATGAAGTTTAAAGCAGTTTTTCCAGTTCTGTGAAGAAGGTCAATGGTAGCCTGACGGGGATAGCATTGAATCTATAAATTACGTTGGGCAGTATGGTCATTTTCATGATATTGATTCTTCCTAACCATGAGCATGGAATGTTTTTCCATCTGTTTCTGTCCTCTCTCATTTCCTTGAGCAGTGGTATGTAGTTCTCCTTGAAGAGGTCCTTTACATCCTAAGTTAGTTGTATTCCTAGATATTTTATTCCCTTTGTAGCAATTGTGAATGGAAGTTTGCTCATGATTTGGCTCTGTTTGTCTGTTATTGGTATATAGGAATGCATGCAATTTCTGCACATTGATTTTGTATCCTGAGACTTTGCTGAAGTTACTTATCACCTTAAGGTTTTTGTGGGCTTATATTTTGGGGTCTTATTTTTTTTTTTTTTTTTTTTTTTTTTTTTTTTTTTGAGACAGAGTCTCACTCCGTCACCAGGAGCCAGGCTAGAGTGCAGTGGCATGACCTTGGCTCACTGCAACTTCTGCCTCCCGGGTTCAAGCAATTCTCCTGCCTCGGCCTCCCGAGTAGCTGGGACCACAGGCACGTGCCACCACGCCCAGCTAATTTTTTTTGTATTTTTAGTAGAGACAGGATTTCACTATGTTGGCCAGGAGGGTCTCGATCTCTTGACCTCGTGATCCACCCACCTTGGCCTCCCAAAGTGCTGGGATTACAGGCATGAGTCACCACGCCTGGCCAATGATGGAGTCTTCTAAATATACAGCCATGTCATCTGCAAACAGAGACAATTTGACTTCCTCTTTTTATATTTGAATACCTTTTATTTCTTTTTCTTGCCTGATTGCTCTGGCTAGAACTTTCAATACTATATTGAATAGGAGTGGTAAGAGAGGACATACTTGTCTAGAGCCAGTTTTCAAAGGGAATGCTTCCAGTTTTTGCCCATTCAGTATGATATTGGCTGTGGGTTTGTCATAAATACCTTTTATTATTTTGAGATATGTTCCATCGATACCTAGTTTATTGAGGGTTTTTAGCATAAAAGGCTATTGAATTTTGTCAAAGGCTTTCTCTGCATCTATTGAGATAATCATGTGGTTTGTCTTTGATTCTGTTTATGTGATGCATTAAGTTCATAGATTTGCACATGTTGAACCAGCCTTGCATCCCCGGGATGAAGCCTACTTGATCGTGATGGATAAGCTTTTCAATGAGCTGTTGCTTTTGGTTTGCCAGTATTTTATTGAAGATTTTTGCATCTATGTTCATCATGGATATTGGTCTGAAGTTGTCATTTTTAGTGTGTCTCTGCCAGGTTTTAGTATCAGAATGATGTTGGTTTCATAAAATGAGTTAGGGAGGATTCCCTCTTTTTGTATTGTTTGGAATAGTTTCAGAAGCAATGGTATCAGCTCCTCTTTGTATGTCTGGTAGAAGTTGGCTGTGAACCCATCTGGACCTGGACCTTTTTTGGTTGGTAGGCTATTAATTGCTGTCTCAACTTCAGACCTTGTTATTGGTCTATTCAGGGTTTCTACTTCTTCCTGGTTTAGTCCTGAGAGGGTGCAAATGTCCAGGAATTTATCCATTTCTTGTAGATTTACTGGTTAATGTGCATAGAGTTGTTTGTAGTAATCTCTGATAGTAGCTTGTATTTCTGTGGAATTGGTGGTGATATCCTCTTTATTGTTTTTTATTGCCTCTATTCAATTCTTCTCTCTTTTCTTTTTTATTAGTATGGCTAGCAGTCTATTTTGTTGATCTTTTTAAAAAACCAGCTCCTGGATTTATTGATTTTTTGAAGGGTTTTTTGAAGGGTATCTCCTTCAGTTCTGCTCTGATCTCAGTTATTTCTTGTCTTCTGCTAGCTTTTGAGGTTTTTTGATCTTGCCTCTCTAGCTATTTCAATTTTGATGATAGGATGACAATTTTAGATCTTTCATTGCTTCTCATATGGGCCTTTATTGCTATAAATTTCCCTCTAGAAACTGCTTTAAATGTGTCCCAGAGATTCTGGTAGACTGTGTTGTCATTCTCATTGGTTTTGAAGAACATCTTTATTTCTGCCTTCATTTCATTGTTTATCCAGTCATCATTCAGGAGCAATTTGTTCAGTGTCCATGTAGTTGTGTAGTTTTGAGTGAGTTTCTTAATCCTGAGTTCTAATTCGATTGCACTGTGGTCTGAGAGACTGACTGTTATGATTTCTGTTCATCTTCATTTGCTGAGGAGTGATTTACTTCCAATTATATGGTCAATTTAGAGTAAGTGTGATGTGGTTCTGAGAAGATTCTGTGAATTCGGGGTAGAGAGTTCTGTAGATGTCTATTAGGTCCACTTGGTCCAGAAATGCATTCAAGTCCTGGATATCCTTGTTGATTTTCTGTCTCACTGTTCTGTCTAATATTGACAGTGGAGTGTTGAAGTCTCCCACTATTATTGTGCAGGTGTCTAAGTCTCTTTGTAGGTCATTAAGAACTTGCTTTATGTATCTTGGTGCTCCTGTATTGGGTGCATATATATTTAGGATAATTAGCTCTTCTTGTTGCATTGATCTCTTTACCATTATGTAATGCCCTTCTTTGTCTCTTTTGATCTTTGTTGGTTTAAAGTTCATTTTATCAGAAACTAGGATTGCTACCCCTGCTAATTTTTTGCTCTCCATTTGCTTAGTAAATCTTCTTCCATCCCTTTATTGTGAGTCTATGTGTGTCTTTGCATATGAGATGGGTCTCCTGAGTACAGCACACCAATGGGTCTTGTCTTTTTATCCAGTTTACCAGTCTATGTGTTTTGATTGAAGCATTTAGCTGTTTACATTTAACATTAATATTGTTATGTGTGAATTTGATCCTGCCATTTTCTTCCTGGCTGGTTGTTTTGCCCGTTAGTTGATGCAGTTTTTTCACTGTGTCATTCGTCTTTACCACTTGGTACATTTTTGCAGTGGCTGGTACTGGTTGTTCCTTTCCATGTTTAGTGCTTCCTTCAGGAGCTCTTGTAAGGCAGATCTGGTGGTGATGAAACTTTTCAGCATTTGCTTGTCTGGAAAGGATTTTATTTCTCCTTTGCTTATGAAGCTTAGTTTGGCTGGATATGAAATTCTGGGTTGAAAGTTCTTTTCGTTATTGATGTTGAATACTGGCCCCCACTCTATTCTGGCAAGTAGGGTTTCTGCCAAGAGATCTCCCGTGAGTCTGATGGGCTTCCCTTTGTGGATGACCCAACCTTTCTCTCTGGCTACCTTTAGCATTTTTTCCTTCATTTCAACCCTGGTGAATCTGATGATTGCGTGCCTTGGGGTTGCTCTTCTTGAGGAATATCTTTGTGGTGTTCTCTGTATTTCCTGGACTTGAATATCTGTCTGCCTTGCTAGGTTGGGGAAGTTCTCCTGGATAATATACTGAAGAGTGTTTTCCAGCTTGGATTCTTTCTCCCCATCACATTCAGGTACACTGATCAAGCATAGATTAGGTTTTTTCCTATTATCCCGTATTTCTTTGAGGCTTTGTTCATTTCTTTTCACTCTTTTTTCTCTAATCTTGCCTTTTCATTTTATTTCATTGAGTTGATCTTCAATCTCTGATATCCTTTCTTCTGCTTGATTGATTCAGCTATTGAAACCTGTGTATGCTTCATGAAGTTCTCGTGCTGTGTTTTTCAGCTCCATCAAGTCATTTATGTTCTTCTCCAAGCTGGTCATTCTAGTTAGCATTTCATCTAACCTTTCTTCAAGGTTTTTGGTTTATTTGCATTGGGTTAGAACATGTTCCTTTAGATCAGAGAAGTTTGTTATTATTCATCTTCTGAAGCCTGCTTCTGTCAATTCTTCAAACTCATTTTCTATCCAGTTTTGTTCCCTTGCTGGTGAGGAGTTGTAATCCCTTGGAGGAGGAGAGGCATTCTGGTCTTTGATGATTTCATCCTTTTTGTGCTGGTTTCTTCCCATCTTTGTGGGTTTATCTCCCTTTGATCTTTGAAGTTGGTGATTTCGGGTGGGGTCTCTGAGTGGACATCCTTTCTGTTGATGTTGAAGTTATTTCTTTTTGTTTTTTAGTTTTCCTTCTAAGAGTCAGGCCCCTCTGGTGTAGGACTGCTGGAGGTCCAGTCCAGATCTTGCTTGCCTGGGAAACACCTACCAAGGGGTTGGGTGCAGAGCAACGAGGATTGCTATCTGACCTTTCCCCTGGTAGCTTCATCCCAGAAAGTTACCCACCAGGTGTCAGCCTGAGCTTTCCTATATGAGGAATGTTTTTGGTTATTCAGGGATCAGGGAGCCATTTGAGAAGGCAGTCTGTGTCTTGTCTGCCTGCAAAGGTGCTGTTGGGCTGCCCTGGACTCAGCCCAACTGCTGTGTAGGCTTCCTCTGGCTTTTGTTTACACAGGTGCAATTAGACCCACCTTTGAAATGGCAGATGCCCTTCACCCCACCATGCTCTATCATCCCAGATGGAGCGGAGACTGATGTGCTGGCTGCAAAACTCTCAAGTGAGAGGGCTTCACTTTGCTGGTCTTTGTGAGGGTGGAACCTGACAAGCCATATCACCTGTCTCCCTGCTTTTAGCTCTCCCTCTTCCTGGTAGGTGGGTAGATCTGTCTCACAGGCACTCCCAGCACTAGTCAAAACTTCCACCTAGATCTGTGCCAGCAACTCACAGCATCAGGCCAGCTGGAGCTGTCACTCAGATCTGTGTTGGTACCTCGTGGCATTTTTCAGCCCAGTGGTGTTCTCCTGGACTGTGGGTTGCAACGGCCATGGGGGAAGCACAGTATCTGAACTGGAATGTCAAGAGAGTAAAGTCCCTGATCGTCCATCCTGTTGTACTTTCCAGGTGGGAGAGTGTCCCATCCTGCCTCAGTTGGCCCACCTTGGGCTACACTCACTGTCCAAACAGTCCCATTGAAATTAACCTGGTACCTCAGTTGGGAATGCAGAGATCACTTGCCTTCTGCATCTCTCTCAGTGGGAACTGCACTCCAGAGCTGTTCGTATTCAGCCATTTTGGCAGAAATCCGACACATATTCTTAATAGTATTTTAAGTGGACTACATAAGTTACATGGAAAAATTAAAAAGTTGTGATACATAAACAGAATATTACTTAATCATAATTTGGAGTGCAAAAATCATCCTGAGGGCAATGTTTGTCTAGGCCATTAATAATAAAGCAGTTGAAGAAACAGTCTATCCCCACTGCAAGCTGTAAAAATGTATCACTGCTGGGTAAAAGCTGGCCTTGGCAGGAAGAAATTGAAGCTAGAATCCAAGGCAGGAGCTCCTACTTCTGTAACAATCCAGGTGCTTGGACAGCACCTTACACTGGTGATAGTAAGTCTTCTAGAATATCATCCCATCAGCATCATTATTCTACTCATGGAAGTCAAGTTGAACCTAGGGCCTACAAGGTTCTATAATTCTTTACATTCCTTCCCTTAGTCACTTTTACACAGTCCTACAAGTGAATATGGGTCAGGTTCTGGTGACAGTCAATGTATAGGCATGAAGAGAAGTTTTGAGTTTTATAAAACAGTGCCGTTTATGGAACACAAATGACTAGGCAGATCTGGAATGAGACAGGATGCAAGACATTGAAGGACTTCATATTTTTCCCACTGCTGCCTTCAGCTGTACTAGCTCCATTCTACCTTTCCCATCCCTGTCATTTCCTAACTGACATCTTGGAAGGATTGAAGACCTTTCTGCATCATTTTTTCAGGCATAATACAGCCCAGTTCAGTTTGAAATTTCCATCTTAAGAGCTCATTTCACCCTTTCCCCTGAAATATTGTCCAGGCCTTAGCCTGAAAGACTTATGAGTAAGAAAGAAAGTAATCTGATCTTTCATTCTTCCTCTCCCAGCCCCATCTCCAGGCCCCTTTGTCCTGGTTTGTTGTGGTAAGGAGGAAGAAGTTGAAAAGAGACGAGTGGCTCATTCTTACCAGATCCCTGTTATTCTTTGTTGGCCAAAGCTAGGTATTGATGAACTCTGTGTGGCAGGCATCCAAATGCTGGTTCTTTCATTAGGCAAATGTGGTTTCATAAGGTAGGAAATCTGTCTCCAGTTTATTTTCTTCCAATTCCCCTTTAGTGTGTACCCTGGAGAACAATTCACTTTACATCCTCTTTCTACCAGGATATACTTGACTGCTAGCAAGCTGTCTTGGATAGGCTTCTGTCAAGATGGCTAAGGCCCAGCTACCTTTCCACTTGACAAGAAACTCACACATCCTTTCTAGGCCTAAACGTGAGAATGCAGGCTGCTCCCCACTGCCCTTCACCCCATCATGCACTCGCTTTCCAACTATCTATCCTCCTGTTCAAATAGGGCAGATCACCAAGTCTACAGCATAAGCAAACTTCAAACTAGGAGAACACAAAAATCATTACAAGTAACCGTACCCTCGCTTGGATTAGGAGTGCTGAGCATCCCTCTTCTTCCCTTTGAGGAAAGAAAATAAAAACCACAGTCCCTTCCCTCTAGGCTAACGACTCATAACTCCAGTGCTTTTACTTTTTTCACCCTAGTTTTCTGATCTGCTTCTGGGAGGGAAGAGAGTAGAGAGAATGTCAAGGTTTGTGCTGATGGGATGATTAGGAACAGCAGAGCCTGTTTACCTCTTAATAAGCCCCAAGGAGATGCAGAGTCTAGCCCCCCCAGCCCCCCACCATTTACACTTTAAAGCACAAAATGTTGCCTGTATATTGAACCTTATCATTCAGGTCCTAGTCAACAGGAAATGTTCAACCCTATCCTAATTATGCCAAAAATTCTCTAAGAAATATCTGAACTAAAACAAATTTCATGGAAGCAAATGCTGCCTAAACTCAGAAAACGTTTTCTGAGGTTGAAAAACTGCTCCTGAAGAATAGGAACAGAACATAGAATTAGAGTGTCTTTTAAAAGTTGAATGTGACCCCTTAGTTATGCTTGGTAAAGGGAGAGTCATTTTCAACAAGCTCAAGTGCCAAATGTTCAGTTCTTAGGGCCCAGATCCAGGTTCACACATACAATCTCTTTCCATTTTAATAATGGGAATCTGATCCCCAAACTGTTGGAGTCAGTTTCAGAATCCACTGCCTCAAAGATTCAGAACTACCTCCATCACCACCCACTCCCACCCCCTCATCTGTCTCATCATGTACCCTAGTCCCATTCTCTTTCTAACTTGCCCTCCTCAGAGATTCCTTGCTCATTCCTGGAAGCTTTCTCTAACTTCAAATCACAAGGAATAACATTGGGATCTCTTTTTCTCATCTCCTTCTTGAAATATTACCAATAGTCTTCAGGTACATAATAAAAATGATACAAGTACAATACAGTCTTCTTAAATAAAACAGTCTTCCCACCCCAAAACTCAGAAACAGCTATTAATAATTTTTAAAATAAAACTTTTTGGTTTTGTTTTGCATTATTTTATTTTACTAACCATAATAAGATATTTTTTCTAGTCAAAAAAGTTATTTGTAAATCTCCCCAATTCTATAAGGAAGAAGCAATAAATCCCAAAGCCATATCTGTTAATTTGCCCCAGTGGTAACAGTTTCATACAAATTAATAATTTTCCTTTTGAAAAGGTTGTCACCACAACCAATTATACAAAATCACTTCATGGCATGCCCCATATTCCATATAGGAACCACAGAATTGTATAAATTTCAAAACCTACCATTTTCTCTGCCCCCTTAGCCCCAATTCTGATTAAATGAAAGACTAGAAAGCTGTACTTATTAAATGCTTGGAGCTCCTCAACTAGAAATTGCTTCAGAAAACCAAGTGTTGCTTAATAGTATGCATTTACATAAAACTGTGATGATTGGGTCAGCTTTTGTTTTCCAGGGTTGAGTAGAATAGAATTTAAGAAATGTGGTGGTTTACAGAAAGAAAAATCCTCGAAACGTAGTATCAAATAAAGCAGGAAAAAGAAACAAAAATACATCTTTAGTAAGCCGTGAAGTCCTTCTTAGATAATATCCTGAGCCTAATTCAGCTTCCCTGAGAAATTACCACAGACTAATAGCACACATCGTTAGACACTAACTGTAACAGCACAGCCCCATTGAACATATGTGCTGTCTGCACGGGAGGTCTGAGGGCTAAGGCTAGAGCATGCAGCAAAAAATGTGTGAAAAGCAGTGTACTTCTGAAGTACTTTACCGAATATCAACATCCATTAAAAACTTTTTTTTGTATTGAACACAATTCATAACCTTTCTCCATCTCTCCCCTCCCTCGCTCTTCATTATCTATATTTTAAACAGATAGCTAAAGAGTTCTTAAGTAATACACTAAAATTAAGCTTAAATGCAATTCTTTAATACGATGTATTCTAAGTACTTATACGTAGTGAGGCTTTGCACAAGAACCTGGAAATTAGAAAGATAAGAATGCCTCATAAGTGTAAAACTTTAAATGCCTAATGGACCAGAGTAGAGAGCAAAGTCACCTTTAAAGATAAATGAAAGACTTAGCTGCTATTTGATTAATTATATTACCATGCTTTATTAAATGTGTCAATCAAAGGGGGAATTGGTCAATCAAATGCAAATGGAAAAACAAGGCTTAGAAAGCAATATTTTGGCAATGCTCATCCAAGCACTTGTACACAGGAGAATCTGTTTGGGCCAAAACCAAACCTACTGAAAAAAAATTCTTGGATTCAATTCATCTAATTCCCCTTGTTCTAATTAATGCTTAACAAAGAACATTATGACTTTACTTTCCTTGTAGGTATGCTTACAAAGATAAGATGGATCAGCCACATAGATTTGATTATTCCAGTTCTAATGATGGTTATATTTCTTATTATAAATTTATAACTTGATATTTGAATTAAGATTTGGCTTCCCAAGTAATGACTACAAGTATCATGTGCTAATCAGGCTAACTACAGTTTTTCATCACTATTCCAGTTAAAGTTCTCAATATAAATTAACAAATATACTTTATGAGCTTGGTTAGTGTGAGTCCACCCATGATAAATGGATTCAATTTAATGGGGAAAAAAAATCTACAGAGTTGAGGGATTGCTCCCAAGGTAATAAATGCCAATTTGTAAAAATTTTGAACAACAAGTTGCCATCATTCCCATGTTACAGAGATCAACTATACTATCATCCATATGGATGACTTACTTGAACATCTACAAGGTGTTTCATAATTTTTAGCGATTTTCAGATTTAAACCATAGAGAAAGACAGACGCTAGAAATTCAGCCTGAGACACATTAAAATATATTTGAAACTTTGTCACCAACAATAAAGTTGTTTTTAAACAACAACAAAAAAATTCTGAATCATAGCAATTATAGCTCATTAATACCATCTCATATATTTAGAGTTCTGAAATATAGGTGAGACATTTCAAAGAGGCATTTATGCCATTACTTCTCCAGCCCTGCCCATGGCAGATATCACAGCACCCTTCCCTCTAAGCTTAGAGGCAGACTTAGAACCATTCTTAATATAATCTTCTTAGCAGCAAGCAATTAAAGTTGGCATGAAATGAGACCTATTTGCCTTCTCTGGAATAGGCTTGTTTGGAATTGATATTTCATATTCTCTTCATATATCAAAAGTGTTATTTTGAGTCAATCATATTTGGCAAAATGTATTGTGATAAATTTTCATGGTAGAAAATATTTTTTCTTTAAAAATATTTAAAAATTATATGCTATTCACATTAGGCTTGAGGTTAAACACTGAAAAGATAAAATTGAGTTTTGATATTAAATTATTTGACTTTTCCAACTAAGACTCATCTCACTTTTTTCAACCTTAGCAAGATGTGTTCAATAGTTTTGCACCCTATTCCACCCTCCACATCCTAAAGATGTTCACATCAATGGTATAGTATGGCCACTTCAGAGATTAAATGCACATAGCTAGCTAGCAAACCGCATGGATAAAAACAGAAGATCGTTATTAAAACTTAGCTAAGAGCTATAAAAAAGAATATTTCTGCTTTATTAATTGTATCTTAATTGCCCAGAGAAAATAAGTTATACTTTTAAAAAATTAGTATTAGAGATGTGGTCTTGCTATATTGACCAGGCTGGTCTCAACCTCCTGGCCTCAAGTGATACTCTTATCTGGGCCTTCCAAAGTGTTGGGATTATAGGCATGAGCCACCATGCCTGGCAGAAACTGAATAATACTTTAACAGCAAACTTTAACAATGAGAAAAGTTTCACACTTAAAAACACCAATCTTTTGTCCACTTCTACTCAGTGACTAACAATAGGAATTGAGTTTAAGCTGCCTGATAAAGGAATAAAATTAAATACCGTAAGGGAATTTTCCTCATTTTCAAAATTGCAGATCAGAAGGAAAAATAAGGCTCTTAGCAAGTATGCCACATTATTTTAATTAAGATGAAGCCTAAAAATATGAGGAAGAAAGAGCTGGTTTAAGCAAAGAAGGTGTTCAGGTCTGGTGGGGCATAGAAGGAGCTTTGGGAAAACTGAGAAAAAAAAGGGTGAATACATTCTAATTAAAGTTGGAAATAAAACTCCACTACTATATAAATTGTATTGAAAATCTTAGCAACTCAATCAATTAAAAAATACAGAAATAAAAAATTAGAAAGGAAGAATCAAACTACTTAGATCGACATGACAATATTCCTGGAAATCCCAAAAAAAATCAATGGTAAAATTACAAATAATAATTCAGTAAAGTAACAGGATAGGAAACTAACCCACAAATCAATAGCATTCATGTACAAACCATAAACAATTAGAAGATAATAAAGAACCCTAACTAAAAAGAAATATGCAAATTTTTATATAAAATACTATAAAACTCTCATTAAATACATAAAAACAGATAAGAATAACAAAAACGTATGTAATGTTCTTAAGATTATCAAATCTCCCAATTAATTTACAAACTCATCAAGAACAAATAGTATCAAGTTCTTGGATCTCGACATAGTACATTGATTCTAAAGTTTATATGTAAAAGTAAATAAGCAAGACTAGCCATAAAACCACAGAAAAAGAATAGTAATGAAAATGAAGGCTGCTAAACTTATCAGATCTTAACAGGCTACAAAGTCTCTAGACTACAATCTACTGAACAAAAATAGACCAATGGAACAGATTATAAAATCTAGAAATAAACCCACATTTATACCAACATTTAGTATCTCAAAAAAATGGCATCCCAAATGATTGGGAAAAAGAACTTTCAAGAAATGATGCAGGAGCAATTGGATAACCATTTGAAAGAAGATAAAATTTAATTGACATATCATACCACACACAGAATAAACTCCAAAAGTATCATACGTCTAAATATAAAAATGGAAACTATGTAGGTACTCAAAGAAAATATGGCTTCTGAATACATTTCAGCCTGGGAGTGAGAAAGCCTTTCTAACTAAGACTTTTTAAATCCAGAAGGCATAAAACAAATACTGATATTTGATTTTATAAATACAAAGCAAATTTGAATGACAAAAATATATACACCTGTATTATGTGTATACCCACAGATATATACAAAGAGATCTGAAAACCTAAGAAAGAAATGATCAAAAGTCTAACAGAATAATAGGAAAATAACAGTTTACAAAAAAAGAAATGCTAGTGGCCCTTAAACAAATTAAAATATACACTACCTACCTCATAAGAGAAATGCAAATTAAACTATACTGAGATCCATTTTTTTATTAATCAGATTGGCAAAAATCCAAAAGCTTGATAACACACTTCATTGTCAAGGCTGTAGGGAAACAGGCACTTGCAAACATTTGTGGCTGAAGTACAAAATGGTGTGATTCTTACTTAGAAGTTGGTAATATAAAAAAAAATTAAAGATATATTTACCCTTTGACCCAGCAATCCCACTTCTAGCAATCTTCCCTGAAGAACCACTTCAAGAAAAGACACCATATGCACAAGGTTATTCACTGTAGCACTGTCATACCAAACAATTGAAAACAATTCAAATGTATCCTTCAATAGGGATAGGTTAGCTGAACTAAGATACTTCCACAAAATGTATAGATACCACCCAGCCACAGAAAAGAATGAGAAAGACCTCTATATAATAACATGGGATGAACTCCAGGATGTATTATACAAAAAAAGCAAGACAGAAAACATGATACCCTTTTTGTAAGAAAGGAGATGCAAGAATGTGTGCGTGTGTGTGTGTTTGTGTGTGTGTGTGCATGCACAACTTGCAAAAAAAAAAAAAACCTGGAAGGAAAAACCAGAAACTCAGCCATGCATGGTGGCTCATGTCTGTAATCCTAGCATTTTGGGAGGCCAAGGCAGGTGGATCACTTAGGTCAGGAGTTCAAGACCAGCCTGGCCAATATGGTGAAACCCCATCTCTACTAAAAATACAAAAATTAGCCAGGTGTGGTGGCTTGCACCTGCAATCCCAACTATTTGGGAGGCTAAACAGGAGAACTGCTTGAACCGTGAAAGCGCAGGTTGCAGTGAGCTGAGATTGCACTGCAGTCCAACCTGGACAATGGAGCAAGACTCTGTCTCAAAACAAAACAAAACAAAACAAAAAAAGACTGAAGAAGAGGAAAGAAACTAATACAAATCGTAAACAAAGTTTACAGATGGATGGGTGGGGGTAACACTCGTCAAACACTAAAGACATATATTGCTTGCTTAGCAATTTTGCCTAAAGGCAGTACACTCACCCAATTAGAAATTGACAGCCACTATGAAATCTAAACTATCTCTGGTAGAGATCCTTAGGAACAGTTTTGGCTCATATTTTATGGTAATATTTTATCCATATCTAGTTATGAACTAGCACCATATGAAAATTTGTTGGCTGCTTCCCCAAACTGTGCCTTGTATGAAATTGACAAATAAGATTTACAAAGTTGGTATATAGTGCCTAGGTCATTTCTGAAGATTTTTGTAACACTGCTGAGAATGTGTACTATAGAAAAAGAGACAAAATTCATCACATTATCATGGAATTGTATCCACACAATTGGTAAAACTACACATTTCTAAAATATCAGCTAAGTCTAACAGTGTGGTTTGGATCTGTGTCCCCGCCCAAATCTTTTGTTCAATTGTACTCCTGAGTGTTGGAGGTGGGGCCTGGTGGGAGGCCATTGGATCATGGGAGCAGATTTTCCCCTTGGTATTTTGATGTAATAGTGAGTGAGTGGGTTCTCACAAGAACTGATTGTTTTAAAGTGTGTGGCACCTTCCCACTCTCTAAGTACTGCTCCTGCCATGTAAGACGTCTGCTCCTGCTTTGCCCTCTGTCATGAGTAAAAGTTTCCTGAGGCCTCCCCAGAAGCCACATGCTTCCTGTACAGCCTGAGGGACCATGAGCCAATTAAACCTCTTTTCTCTGTAAATTACCTAGTCTCGGGCATTATTTTATAAATTACCCAGTCTCAGGTGTTTTGTTACAGTAATGTGAAAACAGACTAATAAATCTTTTTTAAATAGTAATAAAACACTAAAATATATAGTTCCTCTCACTGTACTTCCAGAATAAATTTCATCCTAATGAATTCTAAGGTACTATATCAAATGAAATAAAATCTATACCAAGGCTTACTTCAACATCATTGAGATATTTAAATTAGGTGTATAATCTCAGAGATTATGCCATTTTACATGCAATGGTGAAAAGGAATTAGGAAATGGACACTGGGCTATCTAAATGAAGAAAAAGAAATAACACTTATTTTTCTCCTATGAAAGATCTATTCAAAATAGCACGACCTCAGCTGGGTATGGTAGCTCACTCCTATAATCCCAGCACTTTGAGAGGCCCAGGTGGACATATCACTTAAGGTCAAAAAATTGAGACTAGTCTGGCCAACATGATGAAACCCCTGTCTCTACTAAATATAAAAATTAGCCAGGCATGGTGGTGGGCCCTGTAATCCCAGCTACTAGGGAGGCTGAGACAGGAGAATTGCTTGAACTCGTGGGGCAGAGTTTGCAGTGAGCTGAGATCACCTCACTGCTCTCCAGCCTGGACAACAGAGCAAGACTCTGCCTCAAAAAAAAAAAAAAAGGTACTATCTCAACTATTTAGCTATTAAACTACTTTCAAAATCAAACAGAAACAATCTAAAGGCAAGAATATTATTTTTTTATCCTCACTAGTGAATAAATATTCATACAGAAAAATGCAATCCAGCATTTGCCAGTAATTTTTCATAAACTCTATTTTAATTTAAATTTTAAAGTAATTAATACATGCCAAAAATATACTAACCCACCAGTTATTTTATGAATGAGAACATTACCAATAGTATTAAAACTGTGTTAACCTCTTTGATCTCATCCCTGCCTTCCTCAGTGACCACTATCCTGAATAGTACCATTCCCTTGCTTACAAAACAAAAGTTTTTTCCACATATATATGGATCACTAAACCATGTATTCTTAGTTTTCTCTTTTTAAAAAGCATGATAGAAATATCATACTGTTTTGATTTCTTTACTCAACAGTGTTTCTAAGACCTATCTATATTATTATGTGAAGCTATGTTACATTCATTCTTGCTCTGTGACAATAGAGTTTCTTAATCCATTCTCTGGTCAAATGACAATTGACTTATTTTCAGTTTTTTGCTATCACAACATTACTACAAACATTTTTGTTCATGTATGCTGATGTACTTAAGAGTTTGTCAAAAACCTATACCTACATGAAATAGTTGGGTATAGACCATGTGGTACGATTTGAACTTAAAAGTTTTTTCCAGAGGAATGTACCACTTGCACTCTCACTAGCTATATATAAAAGTTCCTGTTACTCCATATACATATAGAGATTTTTGATTGTCAGACTTAATTTTACCAAACCAATGAGTATAAAATAATATCTGATTATAATAAATCATCTATTACTAGTGAGGTTTAGAATCTTTTTCATTGATTTACTTGTCATTCATAATTCCATTAAAATGCTTACTTTTTTAAAATTGCTTATTAGTTCTTATGAAATTATAAAAATTCTTGACATATGCTGGATAGCAACACTGTGCCAATTTTATGTCTTGTGAATATCTTCTCTGAGTATATGATTTGGTTTTCTTTTCAGTTTCTTTCCATGTTCTTAAGTTGAATCAAATTTATTGATCTTTGAATTTTTATATGCTTAAATATTTTTAGTTATATTTAAGAAATTATCTTCTACACCAAAATAATGAAGAGATTATCTTATATTTTATGTCTTAAAGTTATGTCTTTCACATTTATGTCTTTTGTTTACCTATAATTGATTTTTGTGTATGGTGTAAAGTAGAAATCCAATTTCATTTTATTTCTATACAGTGAATCAATTTATTTCAGGACCATTAATTAAACAGATCACTTTTCTGCAATGATCTACAGTGCCATGTTAGTACTATATCAAGCTTCAATCTCCTTCTAGACAAAACTGCATCCAAATTGTATCTGGTTGTTCAGCCATTAAGTCTCTTTTAAACACTTCACTTTTTCATGACACCAACTGATTGAAGCCATAGGGCCATTTGTACCATAAAATCTCACCTTTCCAGATTTATCTGATTGCTTCCTTGTGGTTTATTTAGTTCAATAACTATCCCTTGAATTTCCTGGAAAAAAAAATCAAATAGAAGTTAGATTTAAAGATTTGCCTGGATTCTAAATAAAGTTTTTTTTGGCTAAAATACATCATAAGGGAGGTTACATGGTTCATACTGCATCATGGCTAGGGATACATAACATTGTTTTCTACCATTAATCACTTTGTTAGTGGTGACAGCACAACCCCTCCATTATACAGTTTCAATGAGGAATCTGTGTTATTACTTTAGCACTATTTAAATGTCCAGTTTACTTTCAACCATTCACCTGTTTGTTTTAACACCAATTAATACTCATTTTCTACTACAACAATTTCATTAGGTATTGTGAAATGGTAATTTTCTGGTTCTAGCTTTCTTCCATACACCTACACCACCATTTTGTAAAAATGGAGCTTTCTCCTTTAACCAGGGCATCATTTTGTAAAATACAGTTTCTGGAGAGAGATCCAAGATGGCCGATAAGCAACAGCTCAGGAATGTACCTCCCAGTGAAAGCGCAGAGAACGAGTGGATGCCGCACTTTCTGACGAATTTTTGTTGCCCACAGACCAGGAGATTCACAGCAGAGGAGCCACACGGGTCGCCAGCGTGACTCTTTTGGCCGGTGCAGCTGTTTTGCCTTTGCCCCAGTGCGGCGCTTCCCGGTGCGGAGTAAATGGGACTGACGGGCTCGGCTGGTCCCATCCCCACAAGGAAAACAGCAATGGGAAGCGCTGAGGACTGAGAGTTTCACAGCAAGCACAGCGAACCCGGGAAGGTCCGGCTCTGTGGGGAAGGGGCGTCCGCCAAAGGAAAACTAAGAAACA
>CAUYQU010078208.1:0-24690 GCA_963574635.1 Cheracebus regulus | reverse complement strand
AGGGTCGCGCTGGCGACCTGTTGGGCTCCTCCACTGGGAATGTCCTGGTCCGTGGGCAGCGAAAATTTATTGGTAAGTGTGGCGTCCACTGGCTCTTTGCGCTTTTACTGGGAGCTGCAATCCTGAGCTGCTAGTGATCGGCCATCTTGGATCTCAATGATTTTTAAGATAGGCAAATAGATTAAATAGGAAAGAAATTCTAGAAATAAATTCAAACATATCCAAACAATTGATTTTTGGCAAAATCAAAGGCCATTGAATGAAAAAAAGGATAGTGTTTTCAACAAATGATGCTGGATGTGTTTGGCTACAGAAAAAAGTAGCATATATATCATAAGCAATAATAAAAAATAACAAGTTTCTCCTAAGAACAGTGGCTGACAATTAGGAAAGTTGACTGCCAACCCAATTAATAGGACCTTTCTCAGTATACATTTAATTATTAATTTTTTTCAAATACCACACAGTGCCTGACATCAGTTTCATTAACCATCTTGTCAGCAATGGGCTCTGCACAGTATTAAAAGCAAACTCATGTCCCAAAGGAAGGAAACAGCATGCCACTTCTCAGCAGCATGTCAATCTTCAGAAACTCTAATCTCTGCTATCAACAGGTCTGTTGATTAGATCATCAAAAGCTATGTAGTTAGTTGTGAGGCACATGCTTTACAGAGGCAGAGCAATAAAGGATTATGTAGAAATTTAGGAATGTAAGAAAAATAAAATGCAAAATATTGCAGGAACTATCACAATTAAAATTTATACAGCCATATTCAGGCACAATAAGTTTCATACAATATGCTAATCTCTAATATGCTGCCAAATACAACTTCCATGAGTGCAGGTATTTTTGTCTATTATGCTTACTACGGAGACAGAGATATATTTTCTTAAGAATGAATAAATAATCACATTTCAACATCAATGACATTATGAGTAAATTTACATTAAAATTTTAAGAGTGATTTAGAAATACACACATGAGCTAATCCTCATTATTTGCAGATTCTGTATTTTCAAATTTGTCTACTTGATAAAATTTATCTGTAATCAAAACCAATGCACTTGGCACTTACAAAGACATTTGCATAGGGGCAAAATATTTGAGTTGCCTGAAAGCTGCAGATTCCCAACCAAGGTGGAACAAGGCAATACTCTGCCATGTTGTTTCAGTTTTCATACTGTAAGTACGTGTTTTACTCATGATCTATTTAGTACCACATTTTTTGCATTTCTGTACTTATTGTTGGTGATTTTGCTGTTTTAAATGGCCCCCAACATGGAGCGGAAGTGCTATCTTGTGTTTCTAAGCAGAAGAAGACTGTGATGGGTCTTACAGAGAAAATATTTGTTAGTTAAGCTGCATTCAAGTGTGAATTATAGTGCTATTGACTGTGAGTTAAATGTTAATGAATCAACAAACAGTATATCCAGAAAAAGGAAGAGGAAATTTGCTGATTTGTACATAAGACCATTCTAGAAAATGTTGAAGTAACATTCATAGCATATAATGAAGCTCTGGAACAGTTGGGGGAAAAAACAGCTAAATTTGTAAATTCATGAGATGACAACTGATTAGAAAAAAACATAGTGGACAGCATTGTTGTAAGTCTCAAAGTCAAGGAAAATTACAGTAATGTTACCCAAGGTCAGGAAAACGTTAAATCCTTCTCAGCTAGCGTTATCTGTCTCACACATTTCAAAAGGTGATATGGTGTGAAAAATGCTAAACTTGCAGGCAAGCAGATTGCTCAGTTCAGGAGGCAGCAAAAGAATTTTGAAAGTACCTGCTAAGTGTTATACAGGAAGAGGGTCATGTGGAAGAGCAAGATTTTAATGCAATTATGACTGTCTTATTTTACATGGACTTGGGCAAAGGAACCCATATAACACAAATGACCTCCAAAGTCTCTGGCTCTAAATCATTCAAAGACTGTTCAATCAATTATATGTAGAATATATATATATATATATATATATATATATATATATATATATACACACACACACACACAAAGCATCTTATAAACATAAGATGCTTTAAACAGAATAACACATAAAACAAGGTTATACATTGAGTGGCTGATAAAAATATGATCAGAGACTCACAGCAATCAAACCTTGTATTTCTACTAGGGGCAATGGTTCCATATTTGCTAATTCAATGCTCATGACAGCTTTAAAACGTAACTACCATGGATAATGTAATAATTGACACTGTGTGTGGGTGTGAGTGTGTGTCTGACACTAGATCATAACCAATAGAGTTGGATATTAAAACTAAATAAAGAATTTTATGACAACTTATTGTCAAAGGAAAAGAGAAAACACATCTGTGTGGTTCTTGCTTTGATAAGTAATTCTTCTGTGCTGGCCATTATTTATACCTTTCCAGATATCAGAGTCAGCTCTCCTTTTGCATGCTTCTTGACTTCTGTGGTGAAGGCTCAGGACTAAGTGGGGAGGCAGACCCTTGCAGTGTGTTGATACAGCTACTCAAAGAGACATTATGAAACTGACTTAGTATACATTCTATATGTTCTACCTTAATCTGTAAAGGGCAATGGTTTTTCTGCTAATGCAGTTCTTTTAACACCCTTTGCCCTGGACACTCAACATAACATAGAAATTCCATTTTTACTGTGGAAATAAAGACTTCTAAACAAGAACAGAGGCTTTTTTCAGAGCTTGATATAGCAAGAGAGTTAGCTACTATTATTGTTGTGGTGGGATCATATAATGACACCCCAAAGATATCCATGTCCTAATTCCTGGAACCTGTGAATATGTTATCTTATATGTATGACATGTAAGATATCTTACATAGATATATGTAAATGTAATAAATGTAAGATATCTTATGTATATACGTTACGGAAAAAGTGACTTTGCAGATGTAATTCACTTTTAAGGATCTTGAGATGAGGAATTACCCTGGATAAGACAGGTAGGCCCAATGTCATCACAGTGATCCTTATAAGAGAGTTGAGAGAATCATAGTCAAAAGAAATACAAAAACAGAAGCAGAGGTCAGAGTGATGCAGCCAAGAGTCAAGGAATGTGAACAGCCTACAGAAGCCAATAAAGGCAAAGAATGGATCTCTCCTAGATGCTTGAGAAGAAATGCTGCTCTGCCAGCACCTTGATTTTAGCCTTGTAAAATGCATTTAGACTTCTGATCTCCAGAACTGTCAGATAATAAATTTATGTCACTTTAAACCACTACATTTTGGTAATTTGTTACAGTAGCAATAGGAAACCAATACAAGTTGCATTTGGCACAAATTCAAAGACAGGCAAGGAAGTAGGAAAGCTCTGTAGTGAGAAAAGGGAGGGCTTCAGGTATACAGATGCTCCTCAGTTATGAGGTTACATTCAGATAAATCCATTATAACTTAAAAGTCTGGTAAGGCAAAAATGCATTTCATATCCCAATAAACTCTTCGTAAAGTCAAAGCATCAGAAGTAGAATCATTGTAAGTCAGGGATCATTGCACTTTGACTCAAGGTTGTTGGGATGAGAAAGCTGGAGTTAGAGTGACTGAAAGTGAGAGATCTCACATGATTTGTTACAAATCATGTATTTTGTCCTCTGCTGGGTGCTGAGTTGGAAACAGGTAAACTAGGTAAGCTGGCAGTCACTGATGAAGTCCTTTTTGTTATGGAGCAACTGTTGCAGAGAGTGTGGTTTGGCTTTCTGGACTGTTGGATGCAGTAGTTGTTGGGCAATGCTCTATTGCCATATTGGATTATCAATAAAAGTGTCCTGCAGATCTCAACAAATAGTCTAACTGGTATACATTTTATGTCGCAATTCCATTGTCTCTGTTGAGAAGTAAACACTGTTTTTTTAAATACTTCTTTAAGTTCTGGGGTACATGTGCAGAATGTGCAGGTTACATAGGTACACAGGTGCCATGGTTGTTTGTTGCACCCATTAACCCATCATCTACATTAGGAAATTCTCCTAATGTTATCCCTCTCCAATCCTCCCGCACCCTGCTATCCCTCCCCTAGCTCCTCAACCCCCGACAGGCCCCGATGTGTGATGTTCACCTCCCTGTGTCCATGTGTTCTCATTGTTCAACACCCACTTATGAGTGAGAACATATGAACACCAATTGTTTTTCCACTGAAAGCAATGTCTTCTTTTTCTGACCAAATCTCATATTTTCTCTTTCATCTTCAGAAGTATGACAATAATGTCACTAAATATAGTTAAATATATATTTTCTCTTTATTTGGATTCACTGAATTTCTTTAATATGTGGATTGATATTTTTCAAAACTTTTGGAAAGTTTTCAGCCATTATGTGATCGATTGATTCAGTTATCTTTCGTCTCTATTTCTGGAACTTCATTTTTACATGTTAGATTCTCTGACATTGTCCCATGGCCCCTGGTACTCTGTTCTTTTATTTTTATATTTCCTATTCTTTTCCCTCAAATTCTTATAAATAGATTTAACAGGAAAAAAAATCCAAATAGACAATTAACATACTATGAAAAAGTGTTCGACCTCACTAAACATCAGAGAAATGCATATTAAAAGCAAAATTAGATTATATTATACACCCAAAAGAATGTCTGAAACTTAAAAAGACAAAAATACTAAATGTTGCTGTTGACATATAATAGCCAAAATATCTTGATCCTACATAATACTCAAAATTCTCTTTGTGAAATAGATCCACACTCACATTAATCCTGGAATTAAAATACTACTATACAATAAATGCTTTTCCTTTTTACAGGATGATACTAATCAGAATACTAATCAAAAATAAAATTCTTCTGTTAATCCTAAATTCCTCTCTAGTAACTGCCTCCCTTCTATTAGTGACTTCTTTCAACGTCATGGCTCTAAATATATCTATATCTTAATGACTTGTAAATATATTTTTAATTCTAATATGTCTCTTAAACACCAAACTAATACTTCTATCTCCATTTCCACTTGAATATTTTGTAGGTATCTCAAACTTGAACTCTTGAATATCCCCTCACCCCTGAAAAAAACTGCTTCAGTTAGTAAATAGCAACTCCATCTATCCAATTGCTTCATCCAAACACCTGGGAATTATCTCTGACTTCTCTGTTACATTTCATAGGTACTCTTTCCCCCAAAAAGTAAGTTTTACCTTAAAAATATGTCTAAAATATGATCTTTTATTAACATTGTCTCTACTTCTATCCCTTTTCAAGTCATAACCACTCATCCCATTAATCTCATTTTAGACCTTGCACTCCAACCAACACAGCAGTCAGAATGATCTTTTTAAAACTCAAAAGATTTTATCACTTCTTTGTTCAGTCTCCAATTTCTCCTCATTTTTTCAGAATAAACACCAAAGTTCTTAAAATTTCCATAAGCCTCTAATTATGTTTTCTACCTCTCTGACTTCATCTCCTATTACTCTCCTTTAAATATTTAATGATTGTTAAACATTTTGTCATATAAACCAAAACCTCAGAAAATATATTATCCTGAATATCACACAAGAAAAAAAAAATCATTCCAGTAAAAAGTAGTTAAGAGGGGGCAGAGTGAGAAAAGAAAAAAAAAGTAGTTATGAATTTTGATTAAATCATTTTAATTATGAGAAATAAGGTTATTGTTTCATTACTAGTCTGTATTTAATATTAATGATAAGGATTAAAATGTCATAAAAGTAATTAGCTCCTTATGAGCTACTATATATCTCTAAACATCTCTGAGACATAAAATCAGGTCTGAGGCTGAAGTCTTGCATCTTTAAATTAACAGCAAAATCTCTTTTTGCTATATTTTGAAGTCCTTTATTTTATACTCTTTTATAATGATTATAAATAATGTTCATAAGTAATCAGAATGTTTTCTGATATTTGTGAGCAGAATATATAAATGGAATGATTTCTCCTCTAAGGTAAGAGCCTTTTAGTAATAGTATTTTTAGTATTTCCTCTTAAATCAACCTCAAAAAATTCATGCTATCTCTCATATATGAGATGTTAACAACAGACTGTTGATCACATTATAGTTGACCCTTGAACACCAAGGGTTTGAACTGTGAGTCCATTTATATGCAGATATTATTCCATGTCTGCCACCCTTGAAAGAGCAAGACCAATTTCATCTCATTCTCCTCCTTTTTAGACTACTCAATGTGAAGACAATGAGGATTGAAGACCTTTATGATGACTCAGTTCCACTTGATAAGTAGTAAATATATTTTATCTTTATTATAAATTTCTTAACATTTTCTTTTCTTTTGCTTTCTTGTAAGAATACAATATATGTTACATATAAATATACAAAACATGGGTTAAGTGATTGTTTATATTTTCAGTAAGGCTTTTTGGTCAACTGTAGGCTACCACCAGTTACATTTTTAGAAAGTCAAAAGATATATTCAGATTTCAACTGTGTGTATGTGGGGTGGGGGGTCAGTGCTCTTAACCCCCACATTGTTCAAGGGTCAACTGTATTTAAAATAATGAAATGGTATAAGTATAAGATTTGAATGTTGAACTTGAGAACATTCTATTTATTCAATCATTTAATAATTGAGCAACTACCATAAGCCAGACACCACAATGCATATACAGCAGTCTGCAAAACAGTCATGGAAACTCTCCTCACAGGCTGACAGCATAGAATGTTCTCACTTTTTTGTAACATTCCTATTGCTGAGTCCTCCAAAAAAAACTCTGAAACGCCAAGTATTTTAAACCTAACATATATACAACTTATATAACTTTTACTTGTCAGTTATACCTCAAAAAAGCTGGAAAAATCTGTAACATATAAATTTTATGCTAAGTGACAGTTAAGAAAGACAAACTATCTGGTATCCATCTAAATGCTTCTTGATTAGCATAGTAATTAGCATGTGTTAGACCCTCAATGAATATAAGTTGAGAAATTATATTTAAGGGAAGATAAATTGTTTGTTTTGTATCTCAACCACCTAGCTTTTATTCTATCACTTTACCACACTTGATAAGTATTGTTACTGTTAGTAAAGAGAAAAAGTAAAGAAATGACATTTCTTAAAAACTTGCCTTGAGCCAGTCATTGTGCAAAAATTCCACGCATGATGTGCCTTTTAATCATCCCAATATCACTATAAAATAGCAACTATTATTGCCCATTCTACAGATGAGAAATTTATGATGGTAGGTAGTGAACCTAGATTTTCTGGCTCTAAAGCTTGTATTTTTCAGTCCTCCTAAGTCTCACCCACAGTGTTAATTAAGTGCACATGCTGGCCAAGAAAAATATTGTTTTCCTTCCTTCACACTAGTCTCCTCATCTAGTTCAATCACAAGTTCCAGATGCCAAGTTCAACCAGGTATGCCTATTAGCTGGCTTAATTTTACTAGTTTCCCCTTTTACTCTCAAAGGTGTCTGCTTGTGGATGATACATCATATGATCACCATACCTCTTATTTCATCTGGGTTGTCACTCCTCCTTATGTTTTATCCAGGTAGAGTAACTTCTTTATAGATTATCATGAAGAAGATCTCTTCCTCTCTTCAAGTCACTTTCTTTACCTTTTCTCAGAGAAGAGCTTGGCTAAAGTTTCAAAGAGATTTCTTTGACTAATAACAGCATGATGACATTTTCCTTATTTTAAAATCTTTCAGCGATTTTGCTGGCAGCAAATTACCACAAACTGGGTGACACTAAATAACACAAATATATTACCATGCAGGTCTTTGGATCAGAAGTCTGGTATGGATCTTACTTTGCTAAGATCATGGTTTGGGTAGTTCATTACTTTCTGTAGGCTCTAGGGGAAAATCTATGTTGTTACCTTTTGTTTTCTTTTCTTTTTTTTTTTTTTTGAGACAGAGTTTCACTTTGTCACCAGGCGCTAGGCTGGAGTGCCGTGGTGCAATCTCGGCTCACTGCAGTCTCCGCCACCCAGGTTCAAACAATTCTCCTGCCTCAGCCTCCCGAATAGCTGGGACTAGAGGCACACACCACCACGCCCATTTCTACCTTCTAGAAGGCCATCTACTTTCCTTGGCTCATGACCCCTTCCTCCATATTCAAGTAGGTAATATCAGGCTAAGTTGCCACACTGCTATCTTTCTTGTACTCTCTTCCTATTTCCTCTTCTACTTTTAGGTACTCTTGTGATTACATTGAGCCTATCTAGATAATCTGACTATTTTAAAGTCAGCTAATTTGCAACTTTAATTCTATCTGCAGCTTTAACTTCCTTTGATCATAACCTAATGTATCCATAGGTTTCAGGAATTATGACATAAACTTCATTGGGGAATCATTATTCTGCCTAAGACAGCAGTTGATTTTCAAATTTCACTCTTAACTTCCTATCAAGACAACAGAATAAAATGAAATTTCAAAAACAGGTAGCAAGATAAACTCTATAAAACTCTATAAATCAACATATGAGTTCAATCCCAAAGGACAAGTAAAGTTTTTCTTACAATATTTGTTTCATTTCTAAAAATGGAAAATCATATTTTATATGCCTTTTTTGCCAAGGGAGCTCACAAAATTATATTGAGCAATATTTTAACATATTTTTCTTGCTTAAAATATTCTTCATGCTGAGTCTTGCCCTGCAAAGAAAATACTTGCTGAATTGATTAAACCTCTAGTGATATACATCTTGAAACAATAAACGGAAAATATCATTAACAAAATTCAGCTTCAGAAAATTTAAACAGATCTATCAATTCTTTGTTTTATATTCTAAACAAGTGGACAACTCACCTTAAGAATAGCTCATATCCTGACTGATCAGAGAGTAGAATTCATCAAATAAGAAAAGATGCAAATTCTATTTTCAAAATACTACATAATACAAAGACTTCATGAAAATGATGTAATTTACCCAATTAGGGGCTACAAATACTATGCAAAATAAAATTCTCTTAAAATTGTAAGATTTATTTCCTTTATTTATGTTCCTTTTGTTAGTGCTGGGGTACCAAATAAAAGGAAGTTAGCAGTTTTATAAAACATGTCATCTAGTCAAATATGGCAAGATGTTGTATTATCAGTCCAGGAATTTAAAGCTACTATTGTCAATAGAGTGCTAATGGATAAAGCAGATAGTATGCAAGAATAGTCTGGTAATATGAGCAGAGTAATGGAAATTTTAAAATAAGAACAAATTCTAGAGATTAAAAATACTGTAAAAGAAATTAAGAATATTGTGATAGGCTTATTAGTAGGCTGGAAACACTAAGGAAAAAATATCTGAGCTTAAGAATATCTCAATATAAACAAATAAAAAACTAAAATTAACTCTAGATGGATTAAAGACTTACATAATACCTAACACCATAAAAACCCTAGAAGAAAACCTAGGCAAAACCTTTCAGTACATAGGCATAGGCAAGGACTTCATGACTAAGTCCTTGGCAAAACAAAAGCATTGGCAACAAAAGCCAAAATAGACAAATAGGACCTAATTAAACTCCAGGGCTTCTGTACAGCAAAAGAAACAATCATTAGAGTGAACTGGCAACCAACAGAATAGGAAAAACTTTTTGCAATCTACCATCTAACAAAGGGCTAATATCCAGAATTTATAAAGAACTAAAACAGATTTACAAGAAAAAAACAACCCCATTCAAAAGTGGGTGAAGTACATAAACAGATACTTTTCAAAAGAAGACATATGAAAAAATATGTCCGATAAACATATGAAACAAAACAAAAATATGGCCAACAAACATGAAAAAATGCTCATCATCACTGATCATTAGAGAAATGCAAATCAAAACCACATTGAGATACCATCTCACACCAGTTAGAATGGCAATCATTAAAATATCTGGAGACAACAGATGTTGGAGAGGATGTGGAGAAATAGAAACACTTTTACACTGTTGGTGGGAGTGTAAACTAGTTCAACCATTATGGAAGATAGTGTGGCGATTCCTCAAGGATCTAGAAATAGAAATTTCATTTGACCCAGAAATTCCATTACTGGGTATATATCTAATAAATCATTCTATTATAAAGATACATGCACATGTATGTTCATTGCGGCACTGATTACAATAGCAAAGACCTGGAACCAACTCAAATGCCCATCAATGATAGACTGGACAAGGAAAATGGGGCACATATACACCATGGAATACTATGAAGCCATAAAAATGATAAATCTGTGTCCTTTGTAGGGACATGGATGAATCTGGAAACAATCATTCTCAGCAAACTGACACAAGAACAGGAAATCAAACACTGCATGTTCTCACTCATAGGCAGGCTTTGAACAATGAGAACACATGAACACAGGGAGGGAAGCATCACACACTGGGGTCTGTTGGGAGGGAATAGGGGAGGGACAGCGGAGGATAGGGAGGTTGGGGAGGGATAACATGGGGAGAAATGCCAGATATAGGTGATGGTGGGGATGGAGGCAGCAAACCACATTGCCATGTATGTACCTATGCAACAATCCTGCATGATCTGCACATGTACCCCTGAACCAAAAGTATAATAATTTTTTTTAAAAAAAGGAAACAACTAAAACTGAAAAGAAAACAGGAAAAAGACTGAAAAATACAAAACAGAATAGCTAAGAACCATGGAACAATGTGATACAAAAATCATTCAAAAGGTATAAAATGCATCATGTAATGTAAATACAAGAAAGAGAACAAAAAGAGAAAGAAGGCTAGGTTTGGTGGCTCACGCCTATAATCCCAGCACTTTGGGAGGCTAAAGAGGGTGGATCATGAGGTCTGGAGATCAAGATCATCCTGGCCAACATGTGAAACCCTATCTCTACTAAAAATACAAAAAATTAGCCAGTCATGATGTCACGCACCTGTAATCCCAGATACTTGGGAGACTGAGGCAGCAGAATCACTTGAACCTGGGAGGTGGAGGTTGCAGTGAGCCTAGATCATGCCACTACACTCCAGCCTGGGCATCAGAATGAGACTCCATCTCAAAAGAGAGAGAGAGAAATAGAAGAAATAGTTGAAAATGACAGAATTTCCCCCAAATTAATGTCAGATAAGAAACTACAGATTCAAGCTCAATGAATACCAAACAGGATATATGCCAGAAAAGCTACACATAAGGCTTATCATTTTCAAGCTACAACAAATTAATGATAAAGAAAAAATTTCCCAAGAAGTACCTACAAAGGAATAAAATCAATATTTACATCTGACTTCACCTCAGAAAACATGCAAACAAGAAGGGAGTGAAGTAAAATACTTAAAGTGCTGAGTGAACTTTAAAAAGCCAACCTAGAATTCTGTATCCTGTAAAATTATACTTCAAAACTAAATAATAAATACTTTCTCAAACAAACAAAAATTGAGCAAAAATATTTTGCCAATAGGCCTGTCTTGCAATAAATGTTAAAAGAAGTACTTTATGGAGAAAGAAAATTACACAGTTTAGAAACTTGGATATACATAAAGAATAAAGAGTATCTGTGAAGGTAATCAATTTTTTCTTATTAATTGACTTAACAAGTAAATTTGTTATTATAAAATAGTGATAATATATTCAATTGCATATGCATAAGTCAAATAAATGCCAGCAATGATACAGGGAAAAGAAATCAGCATTATTTTATTATGACAAGGTACTACCTGTGAAGCAGCATATCATTATTTAAAACTGAACTTGGATTAGTTTTAAATATATATGGCAAATTCTAGGGCAACCATTAAAATAATGTCAAAACAGAAGTACCACTGATATGCTAAGAGAAAACAGAATAATATAAAATATTGTTAAAATCATTAAATCAGAAAAAAAATAGTAGAAAACAAACACAGAAACAAAAACAAGCACAATAAACAGAAAACAATAACAAAGCAAGGCACAGTGGCTCACATCTGTAATCCTAGCTCTGTGGGAGGCCAGGGTGAAAGGATTGCTAGAGTCCAGGACTTTGAGACCAGTCTGGGCAACACAGTAAAACCCCACCTTTACCCCTCAACTAAAAATAAATAGCCAGATATGGTGGCTGGGACCTGTAGTCCCAGCTACTTGGGAGGCTGAAGTAGAAGGATTGCTTGAGCCCAGGAGTTCAATAATTTCTTTGAACTTGAATGATCTAAATGTACCAATTAAAAAAAAAAAATTTTCAGTAGATCAAAAAACAAGACCCAACTGTTTTGTTGTCTGAAAGAAATTTACTTTAACTGTAAAGACAAGTGTAGACTAAAAGTAAGTTGATGGAGAAAGACCCTGCTAACACTAATAGAAAGAAAGCAGCAGTATCTCTATTTATGACAGAGTAGACTTCAAAACAAAGGAAGTTATCAGGGATAAAATAATGTCGAGCATGTTTTCATAGGCTTAACTTCCATTTTCATATTTTTGGTGACCTATTTATTAATATAAATTTTGCTCATAATTTTACTGAATTGTTTCTCTTTGGATAGATTAGTTATGGGTTATGTTTTGCATAAGTCTTTTTCTTTTATTGTCATGGCTTGTGAAAAAAAGCTTTATTTTGATGTAGTTCAATTTATCAAATCTATCTTTTATGCTAATGTTTATGTTTTATTTAAGAAATCTTTTGCTAACCTAAGGTCACAAAGTTTTATTTTCTGCTCCTTTCTACACTTTTCATAGATTTAGTTTCTACATTTACATGCATGATGTTAATTTTAGGATATGCATGAGGTAAGGGTCAAGGTTTGTTTCTTGTATATGAATAGACAATTGTTACAGAATCATTTGTCCAGATGATTATTCTTTCCTCATGGAATTACATTGGCATCTTTGGAAAAAATCAGTTGACATATAAATATTGATCTATACCTAAAAAAAAAAAAAAAGAAGAAGCCATATTACATAATGATAAAGGAGTCAGTTCTATTAGAAGATGTAAAAATCCTTAACATACATACACCTAACAACAGAGCATGTGCAAGGGAAAAACTGATACAACTGCAAGTATAAATAAATATACTCTTATATTTTAAGATGCCAACATCTCTCTATTAGAGATAACCCAATTTGGCAAAACAAACAAACAAAAGTTAGTGATAACATAGTGGAACTCAACACCACTATCAATTAAGTGGATATAATGGACATCTATAAACTATTTCATCAACAACAGCAAATACACATTTTTCTCAAGCTCACATAGAACTTTCACCAAGATAGACCACAGTCAGTAGCAAAAAAATACTTTAACAAATTTAAGAGACAGAAATTATACAGTGTATTCTCTAACAGAAATGCAGCTACAGAATTCTCAAATACTTGGAGATTAAATATCACACTTCAATATAAAACATGGAGCAACGAAGAAATCTCATAAAAATTCAAAAATATTTTGAACTAAATGAAAATGAAAATATAACAGATCAAAATTCATGGGATGAAGCAAAGGCAGTACTTAAAGGAAAATTTATGCCGGGTGCAGTGGCTTATGCCCATAATCCCAGCACTTTGGGAGGCCCAAGTGGGTGGATCATGAGATCAGGAGTTTGAGACCAGCCTGACCAAGATGGTGAAACCCCATCTCTACTAAAGATAAAAAAAAATTAGCCAGGCATGGTGGCATGCTTCTGTAATTCCAGCTACTTGGGAGGCTGAATAGGGAGAATCACTTGAACCCAGGAGGCAGAAGTTGCAATGAGCCGAGATCCTGCCATTGCACTCCAGCCTGCATAACAGAGAGAGATTCTGTGTCAAAAAAAGAAAAAAAAAGAGGAAAATTTATAGCAGACTATAAATATCAGTGCATGTATTAGAGAATTATTTATGGTTCTACCTTAAAAAATTGAAAAAGAAGAGCAAATTAAGGAGAAAATAAATAAAAATTAGAATGGAAATAAATAGCATTAAAAAGAGATAATCATTATATAAAATCAGAAAAATCTGGTTCCTTGAAAAGATTAATAAAATCAATTAAGTATTAAGCACCTACCTACCATGTGCTCAGCTGTCATAAATATTGAGTGTGATATGCAGAAAGAGAACACATATGTTGTAAAATTTGGGGGAAAAGAAAGAAAGAAAGTTTTAATGTAGAAATTGATTCTGATTTGTAGAATGGATAAAACCAGAAGCAAACACAGGCTTAGCATTTATTTAAATGTAATATTTTTAGTGTTTGTCATATCATGTTTATTAGACAGAACTTTTTAAATAAAAATCAGAACAAGATAAAAGTTTAAATCAATGACATGGTCATTGATACGGTCTGGATGTGTATTCCTTCCAAATCTCATGTTGAAATGTGATTCCCCAATGTTGGAGGTAGGGCCTTCTTACAGATGTTGGATCATGGGGGCAGATGCCTCCTGAATGGCTTGGTGGTGTCCTAAGGGTAATGAAGGAGTTCTCATTCTATGAGTTCACATGAGATCTGATTGTCTAAAAGGACCTGACACCTTCTCTCCCTCTCTCTCTTGCTCCCTTTTTTGCCATGTGATATGCCTGCTCCCCCTTTGCTTTTCACAATAATTATAAGCTTCCTAAGGCCCTCACCAGAAGCAGATTCTGACCCCATGTTTCCTGTATAGCCCACAGAACCATAAGGCAAAATAAATATCTTTTCTTTATAAATTACCCAGTCTCAAGTATTTCTTTATAGCAATATAAATAAACTAACACAGACATGTTCTCTACCTACCCACAAAGACAAATTATATTTCTCATTCTCAATTCCTATAAGCAAAGAAAGGAAGATTATAAAATTATCTTTATATCTTTAATCTTTTAGTCATCTAACAGTTGCACTTATTTAATGTGTGTATATATAAAATAATATATTCATATATATGTCATTGAATATATATGAATAAATAATAAAAACATGTCAGTATCTAACAAAGAGAGATATACATTTTTAAAATCTGGAAGGAAATATAGCTAACTTCAACAGTAGTTATTCCCAGGTGATAATTTTATTTAATTAATGGCTACTCTTATTTTGTAGGGTTTTGTTGGTTTTCATTTTACAGTGCACATGCATTATATTCATAATCATGAGAAAACTAAGGTCATCAAAATAATCATTTAAAAAATTAATTTATATAATAGCAAAATAATCATAGTCCACCATGAAATTTATAGTATTATTATCTTTTTAAAAGAAAGTTGGATGGGCTGTAGTCAAAGGGATGAAAAGCTCCAAACAAAATACTTTTTATAAAGATGTCTATTTCTTTCAAGGTCTGAATATATAGGCATAAACTGATTATTATAATTTCTAAAATCCTGTTATTTGAAAGAGGATTACATGTCATTATAAACTATTCCCAATAAGTTTCAATAAAATTGCAATTTGAAGAAAAAAATAATTACCTACTTAAGGATATTTTAATATTTTTGTAAATATTGAAGATAAAAAAGGGGGAAAGGTATTTTGTTTTATGAATATTTAAATACCATTTTATTTGTAACACTTCAATGATTAGCAAAGTGTATCTTGACCTGAATAGTTATAATAGATCATTCCAAAGCAGAAAGATCATCCCTATGCTCCATTCAGCCTACTTTAGTAAAAGTACTAAGAAATAACTCTTCATTCTTGATTAACTTAGAATGCAGTGGTAATATCTATGAAAATGCAATAACTTAATACTTAATAATATATAACACTTTGTTCTTAGGTGACTAAGTAATGAGGCATGATAACAAAAAATATTTCATTTATTTAAAACTCTAAATGTTTTTGGTCATTTTCTTGGCATAGGTGTGCACACATACATGTGTTTAGAGGACTATAAATAAAATAGTCCCTTTACTGAAAAATTAATTTAGAAACAAAACTTATTCTTAATAATAATGAAGCATGCATATATATAATGATGGTGAGAGGTATTTAAATGAATAGAATAAATTTGTTTTATTTTAAATAAAATTTGCATTCATGAACTTATACATTAGGTATTTACAAAATGTTAGTGTGTTGCAGTCTAAACTACATGTTAAAATATAGTTGGAACTCTAAACACTATTACAATTCACAGGAGACATTTTCCTTCACAAATAAATCATCTTTATTCCTCATACATTTTAATTATTTTACTAGGTATGTAATAGGGTGAAAGAATGCACAAGCTGTTAAACTGTTAGCAAACCATTGATACATATTGGTAATTTGGCTTTTTTCAAGCTTTATGATATTCTGTGTAACAGACCATACAGGCATACCTCAGAGGTATTGTGGGCTCCAGTTCAGACTACTACAATGCTGTAAATATTGCAGTGAAGCTGGATACTTAAATTTTTTGGATTCTCAGTGCACAGAAACATTATGTTTACCCTGCGCTATTGTCTCTTAAGCGTGGACTAGCATTATGCCTAAAAAATGTACATACTTTAATTTTCAAAATGCTTTATCCCTTAAAAACACTAGTGATCACAGAAGTCTTCAGCAAGTTGGAATCTTTTTGTTGGTAGAAAGCCTTGATTTGCTGTTGATGGATGCTGACTGATCAGGATGGTGGTTGCTAAAGGTTGTGTGACTGTGGCAATTTCTTAAAATAACACAATGAAGTTTGCCACATTGATTGACTCTTCCTTTCATAAAATATTTCTCAGATGTATGTGATGCTGTTTGGTAGCATTTTACCCACAATAAGACTTCTTTCAATTAGAGTCAACCCTCTCAAATCCTGCCACTGCTTTATAAATTATATTTATCTAATATTCTAAATCCTTCATTGTTATTCCAAGAATGATAACAGCATCTTCACCATACGTAGTTTCCACCTTGAGAAACAACTTTCTTTGCTTATCCAAAAGAAGCCACTCCATCTGTGAAAGTTTTGTCATGAGATTGCAGCAATTTAGTCACATCTTCAGACTCTACTGTTTATTCTAGTTCTCTTGCAATTTCCATCCCCTGTGCAGTGACTTTGTCCACTGAAGCCTTGAACCCCTAAAAATATTTTTTTCATTCACAAGGGTTCGAATCAACTTCTTTTTAATTCCTGCTAATGTTGACATTTTAAGCTCCCTCTCTTGAATCATAAATATTCTTAAGAGCATCCAAAATGATAAATCTTTTCCAGAAGGTTTTCAATTGACTTTGCCCAGATCTATTAGAAGAATCACTATCTATGGCAGCTACACCCATATGAAATATACTTCTTAAATAATAAGTCTTGAAAGCTGAAATTATTCCTTTATCCATGGGCTGCAAAATGGATGTTGTGTTAGCAGTCATGAAAATAACATTAAACTACTTGTATATCTTTATCAGAACTCTTGGGTGACCAAGTGCATTGTCAATAAGCAGTAACATTTTGAAAGAAATATTTCTTTTTCTGAGCAGTAGGTCTCAACAGAGGGCTTAAAATACTCAGTAAACCCAGGCTATAAACAGATGTGGTGTCATCCAGGCTTTGTTGCTCCATTCATAGATCACAGACAGAATAGATTTAGCATTATTCTTCAGAGCCTTAGACTTTTGAAAATGGTAAATAAACATTGGCTTCAATTTAAAGTCACAAGCTTTATTAGCCCCTAATGAAAAAGTCACCCTGGATTTGAAGCTTTTAAGCCAGGCATTACCTTCTTTCTAGCTATGAAAGTTTTACATCACATCTTCTTCCAATTAAGGGCTGTTTCATCTATGCTGAACATCTGTTGTTTAGTGTAGCTATCCTCATCCATTATCTTAGCTGGATCTGGTTAACTTGCTGCAACTTCCACATCAGCACTTGCCATTTCACCTTCACTTTTAACTTATGAAGACAGCTTCTTAAACATCATGAACCACCTCTGTTGGCTTCAAATATTTCTTACGTGGCTTCCTCACCTCTCTAGAATTGAAGAGAGGTAGGGTCTTCCTCTGGATTAGCTCTTGGCTTTGGAGAATGTTGTAGCTGGTTTGATCATCTATCCAGACCAGTCAGACTTTCTCCATTTCAGCAATAAAGCTGTTGTGCTTTCTTATCATTAGTGAGCTCACTGGAGTAGCACTTTCAAATTCTCTCAAGAACTTTTCTATTGCATTCACAACTTGGCTAACTGAGGCAAGGCATCTCAGCTTGCAACATGCTTTCCTCACTAAACTTAATCATTTCTACCTTTTGGGTTAAAGTGAGAAATGTGTGACTCAAGTGACTTTTACTTGAACACTTAGAGGCCAGTGTTAGGTTATTAATGGCCTAAATTATTGTTATGTCTTAGAGATTCAGGAGGCTTGGGAAAAAAGAGAGAGAGAGAGAGATGGAGGAACAGCCAGTTGATGGAGCAGTCAGGATGCACACATTTATCAAGTAAGTTTGCCATCATATATGGGTGCAATTAGTGGCACCCCAAAACAAATACAATAGTAACACCGACGATCACACTATCAGATATAATAATAATAATGAAGTTTGAAATCTTGCAAGAATTACCAACATGTGACACAGACAGGAAGTGAACCCATGCTGTTATAAAATGGTCTCGATAGACTTGCTGGATGTAGGTTTGCCACAAACTTTCAGTTTGTAAAAAATGCAACATCCACAGAGTGCAATAAAGCTAAGTTTAATAAAACAAGATATTCCTGCATTTTGTGTTTGTTCAGTAACATTCAAACTGCCCATCATGGTTACAACATTTTTTTTTTTTTAGGTTTTCTATTTCTGATGCGTGTCAAGGGGAAGGAGGTGGAATATTCTCTCCAAGGTCCAGGAATTCATTAAATATAGCTTACAGTGCTATAGTAACAAATATATATATATATATATGTGTGTGTGTGTACATATATATATATATATATATATATACATTTCTAAGTCTATATCCATGTTAAATTCACAAAGTAGTTGTTTACTCTCAAAATAATCAAAAATAAATACCAAGGGAATATAATTATAACTGGCGACAGACACTTTTCAGTGATTGTGGTCTTTTGCATCATATGGGTGCCAGAATATAAACTGGGTAAATTCATCCCTTGGGGAACTGGGCAGAAGTCAAACCATGTGGCCAGGCCCAACAGGATGAATTTAATTAGGAATACTCCAGCATAATATTCACATAACCTCATAAAATATACCTATTTTAAAAGTGACCACATAACTGGAAGTAAATCACTCCCCAGCAATTGCATAGCATTTCACAGGTTTAAATAAAATATTGGTTGGCTGCTTCACAAAAAAAAAAAAAGCAAGACCCAGTTGTATGCTGTCTTCAAGCAACCTATCTCACATGTAATGACACACAAAGGCTCAAAATAAAGGTATGGAGAAAAATCTACCAAGCAAATGGAGAACAGAAAAAAGTAGAGGTTGCAATCCTAATTTCAGACAAAATAGATTTCAAACCAACAAAGATCAAAAATGAGAAAAAAGGACATTACATACTGGTATAAAGTTCAATTCAACAAGAAGAGCTAATTAGCTTAAATATGCATGCACCCAACACAAGAGCACCCACATTCATAAAGCAAGTTCTTAGAGACCTAAAAAGAGACATAGGCTCCCACACAGTAATAGTGGGGGACTTCAACACTCTACTGACAGTATTAGACAGATCATTGAGACAGAAAATGAACAAAGATATTCAGAACCTAAAGTCAACATTGAAACAAATGACTCTGGTAGACCTTTACAGAACTCTCCACCCCAAAACAACAGGGTAACCTTCTAATTGTTATATAATACATACTCTAAATTTAACCACATAATTGGGCAGAAAACAATCCTCAACAAAGTACCAGGACCAAAATTATACCAAACACACTCTTAAGCCACAGTGCAATAAAAGTAGCCATCAAAACTGTGAAAATTGCTCAAAATCATACAATTACATGGAAATTAAACAACATGCTCCTGAATGACTTTCCAGTAAATAATAAAATTAAGGCAGAAATCAAGAAGTTCTTTGAAAATAATGAGAACAAAGATACAACATGCCAGAATCTCTGGGACACAGCTGAGGCAGTGTTAAGATGGAAATTCATAACACCAACTGACAACATCAAAAAGTTAGACAGATCTCAAATTAACAACTTCACTTGACAACTGAATGAATTAGAGAAGGGAGAATAAACCAATCACAAAGCTAGCAGAGGATGAGAAATAACAAAAATCAGAACTGAAGTAAAAGAAAATGAGAACCACAAAACCATTCAAAGAGTCAATTAATTCAGGATTTTTTTTGAAAAAATTAATAAAATATATAGGCCACTAGGTCGAATAATAAAGAAGAAAATAGAGAAGATCCAAATGAACACAATTAGAAAGTATGAAGAAAACATTACTACTAACCTCACAGAAATAGAAACAACCATCAGAAACAAATATGAATACTTCTAGACACACAAACTAGAAAACATAGAAGGAATGGATATATTGCTGGACACATACCCACTGCCAAGACTTAACCAGAACGAAATTAGTTCCTTTAACAGAAGAGCTCTGAAATTGAGTCGGTAATAAATAGACTAGTAACCAAAATAAGAGCCCAGGACCAGATGGATTCACAACCAAATTCTACCAGATGTACAAAGAAGAGCTGATACCATTTCTACAGAATACATTTTCAAAAACTGAGGAAGAGGACCTCCTTCCCAACTCATTCTATGAATCCTGCAGCATCCATCCAAAACCTGTTAGAGACACAACCAAAAAAAGAAGAAAACTTCAGGTCAATATTGTTGATGAATATTGATGCAATAATTATTAACAAAATACTTGCAAACCAAATCCAGCAGCACATCAAAAAGCTAGTCCACCATGATCAAGTAGGCTTTATCCCTGGGATTCAAGATTTGTTCAACATATGCAAATCAATCACTGATTTATTACATAAACAGAACGAAATACAATACCACAGAATTATCTCAATAGACACAGCAAAGGCTTTTTTAATAAGATTAGACACATGTTCACATTAAAAACTCTGAATAAATTAGGTATTGAAGGAACATAACCCAAAATAATAAGAGCCATCTATGACAAGCCCAGAGTTAACGTTATACTAAATGGGAAAAAGCTGAAAGCATTCACCTTAAATACCAGCACAAGGCAAAAATGCCCTCTCTCACCACTTCTAATCAACATAGTATTGGAAGTCCTAACCAGAGCAATAAGGCAAGAGAAAGAAATAAAGACATCCAAATAGGAAGAAATGAAGTCAAACTATCTCTTTTTGCAGATGACATAATCCTATATCTAGAAAATCCCATGATTTTGGCCCAAAGCCTCCTCCAGCTAATAAATAACTGTTGCAAACTTTCAGGATACAAATCAATGTGCAAAACTCACTAGCATTCCTATACACTAGCCCATGAAAATTGACAGCCAAACCAGAAAGGCAATTCTATTCACAATCAACACAAAAAGAATAGAATACCTAAGAATACAGTTAACCAGGGAGGTGAATGATTTCTACAATAACAATTACAAAACACTGCTAAATAAATCAGAGAAAATACAAACAAATGGAAAATCAACCCATGCTCATGGATAGGATAATTAATACCATTCAAATAGCTATACTTCCCAAAGAAATTTACAGATTTAATGCTATTTTTATCTAATTATTGACATTCTTTACAAAACTAGAAAACTGCTTTAGAATTTATATGGAACCAAAAAGGAGCCCAAATACCCAAGGCAATCCTAAGGAAACAGAACAAAGCGAAGTTGGAGGCATCACCTTATCTAACCTCAAGCTATACTACAATGCTACAGTAACCAAAACAGCATGGTACTGGTACAAGAACAGTCACATAGACCAATGGAACACAACAGAGTGCCCAGAAATAAAGACACATATCTACAACCCTCCAATCTTTGACAAAAACAAGCAATGAGGAAAAGACTCCCTATTCAATAAATGGTGTTGGGGTAACTGGCTAGCCGTCTGCAGAAGATTGAATCTGGATCCATTTCTTATGCCATTTACAAAAATAAATTCAAGATAGATTAAAGACTAAAATATCTTAAAATTAAAATTCAAAACTATAAAAAAAAAACCCTGAAGACAACCTAGGCAATACTATTCTGTACTTAGGGATGGGCAACAATTTTATGACAAAGACACCAAAAGCTAACATCGACAAGTGGGATCTAATTAAACTTAAGACCTTTTGCACTACAAAAGAAACTATGAACAGAGTAAATAGACAACTTACAAAATGGGTAAAAAGTTTTGCAAACCATACATCCAACCAAGGTCTAATATCCAGCATGTATAAGGAACTTAAAACAAATCTTGAAGATAAAAACAGACAACTCCATTAAAAAGTGTGCAAAGGACATGAACAAAAAATTCTCAAAAGAAGATATACAAGCAGCCAACAAGCATTTGAAAAATAGCTCCATATTTTTAATCATTTAAAAATGCAAATTAAAACCACAATGAAATACCATCTCCCACCAGTCATAATGTATATTATTTAAAAATTTAAAAATAATAGATGCTGTTGAGGTTGTGAAAAAGAACACTTAAACACTGTTTCAGGGAGTGTAAATAGGTTCAACCATTGTGAAAAACAGTATGATGATTTCTCAAACTACTAAAAGTAGAACTACCATTCGACCCAGCAATCCCATTACTAGGTATATATTCAGAGGAATATAAATTATTCTACCATAAGGACACATGAACTTACACTTTCATTGCAGCATTATTCACAATAGCAAAGACATGGAATCAATTTAAATGTCTACCAATGACAGATTGGACAAAGAAAATGTGGTACATATACACCATGAAATACTATGCAGCCATGAAAAAGAACAAGATTATGTCTTCTGCTGGAACAAGAAAGAAGCTAGAGGCTATTATTCTTAGCAAACTAATGCAGGCAAAGAAAATCAAATACAGCATGTTCTCACTCATAAGTGAGAGCTAAATGATAAGAACTTATGAATACAAAGAAAAAAACAACAGTTATTGGGGTCTACTTGAGGTGAGAGGATGGGAGGAAAGCAAAAAAAGTGTGTTTTATATTGTTATTGAATATTAACATTCTATACATCAATTAGGTCAGTGGGTAGATAAAGTTCTAGCCTTCTTTTCTTTTATTAATTATCTTTAAATTCTACCAATTACTAAAAATGGAGTATTCATATCTCCAACTACAATTGTGAATTTGTCCATCTCTCCTTTTATAATTGTTATGTCTTTATATATTTTGAAACTCTATTACTGAATATATAAACATTTAAAATCTTCTTCATTAATTGATATTTTCATTATTAAAACATGTCCTTCATTATACTTGGTAATATTTTTTGTCCTGAAGTCTATGTTTTTTAATACTAATATAGCCACTGCACTTTTTTTGATAAGTGTTCGCAATTGCATCTTTTTCTATTCTTTTAATTTTAACCTGTCTGTGCTTCTATAGTTAAATTATTTTTTGTAAACAGCAGAAAGTTACTTGAGTATATGGACCATTTATGTGTAATGTAATTATCTATATGTTTAGATTAACTTTATAATCTTGCTATGTTTTCTACATGTCACATTTTTTTGTTGTTGTTGTTCTTTGTTGTTCTTTTTGTCTTTTTCTGACTTTTTTTGAATTACTTGATTTGCTTTTGTAGCATTCCATTTTATCTTCTCTTAGTTGAAGTTTTTAGCTGAATTTATTTGGAGAATTTTTTTTTTTTTTTTTTTGCTTCTGGTTCTATCACAACCTACCATCAAATAATATTATACTGCTTCATGTATAAAACCTTACAACAATGTACATCTATTTATCCCTTCCTTTTTTTTTTTTGGTGGGGGGGGAATATATTTGGCCTTGAGATAGGCAAAGATTTCTTAGGACACAAAAAGCAAAAAACATTTTAAAACTATAAATATTTAACTTTATATTTTTTTTAAAAGAGAGAAAGAAAGAGAAAGAGAGAGGGGAATTTTTTTTAAGAGAAAGAAAGAAGTAGAATAAAAGAGAAAAAAGAAAGAAAGAGAAAGGGGGAGAGAGAATGAGAATCTTGCTCTATTGCTCAAGATTTCATTTAAATCTGTGAAATGCTTATGCAATTACTAAAAAGTGATTTATTTCCTATTATTTGATCACTTTTAGAATAGGTATGATAAAATATTGAAAATATATATATGTTTTGTGGATATAAGGTGGTAGGTTCTGTAAATACTTATTAAATTTGCTTGTTCCAGGTCTGAGTTCAAATCCGGTTTTGTTTGTTTGTTTGTTTGTTGGTTTGTTTGCTCTCCATTAGGTTGGTAGATCTACCTCCATCCCTTTATGTTAAGTCTTTGTGTGTCCTTGCCTATAAGAAAGGTCTGAATACAGCGTATCGATGGGTTTTAACTTTTTATTCAGTTTGTCTAACTATGTTTTGATTGGGGCATTTAATCCCTTTAAGTTTAGGCTTAATATTGATATATGTGAATTTAATACTGTTATTTAAGGCTAACTAGCTGCTTGCCAGTTAGTTGATGTAAATTTTTCATTGTTGTGATATTCTTTACTTTTTGGTAAGTTTTTAGGATAACTGATGCTGGTTGTTCGTTTCTGTATATAGTGCTTCTTTCAGAAGTTGTTGCAAAGCAGGCCTGGTGGTAATGAAGTCTCTGAGTTCTTGCTTGTTCGCAAAAAATTTTATTTTTCCTTGGCTTATAAAACTTAGTTTGGCTGGATATGTGATTCTGGGCTGAAAGTTTTTTTCTTTAAGGATGTTAAATATTAACCCCCACTCTCTTCTGGCTTGTAGAGTTTCTACTGAGAGATCTGCTGTGAGTCTGATAGGCTTCCCTTTATGGGTAACCTGGCCTTTCTCTCTGGCTGCCCTTAGTA
>CAUYQU010078204.1:0-10319 GCA_963574635.1 Cheracebus regulus | reverse complement strand
GCTGCTTGCTATTTTCATCCCCTATTCTCTCCTGTCTCCATTGTTAAGCACAATTATTGACATAAAAGAGGTTTTTAATATCCATTTTTAGACTGCATTCTAGCCTGGGCAATAAAACAAAAATCCCGTTCTCTCTCCCTCTTTCTCTTCCTCTTTCTTTCTCTCTTTCATTCTTTTTTTCTTTCTTTTGCTCTTTCTTTCTTTCTCCTTTTCTCTTTTTCTAAAAAAAAAAGTAAGCTTTTAGAAACTTTAATAATATTTGGAAGGAGTAATTTTATGTTCCTTAAATCCAAGAGGTAAAATACATTGGATTTGCATTTTGTATATCTTTTCTCTCAAATTTGTTTTTCTAATAGTTGATGTTGATTGCATTTTACAAGTGTTGGGCCATGATAGATTGGGAATTTTAAGTAAACATGTTCTTTCATCAGAAATAGGTTGAGAAGCCCTGATCTAGATCATTTCATTCGTGAAAACTCCTCTTTCTTTATGATTTTCCTTGGGATAGTGATTTATGATTGCTCAGAGATTGACCATTTTTCTCTCTTGGAGTCATACCGTAGCTGTTGCCAAGTCTGTTTGTAGTTATAAGTAGACAGTGAAGATAAGGAGAGCTATTTATTCTATTTTGTATATGTGTGTTTGTGCGTGGGTGTGTGCGCGCACGCGCATGTTTGTGTATATGTCCTTACATTATTCCAGAAAAAAAATTCAAGGAGGCTGGCTTATGGAATAAGAAAGCTGAGATGGAATGAGGCTCTCTAAATTTAGAAGACATTTCTTATGTTCTTGAAGAGCCCAATGGCATTTGGATGGGCGCTTCCTTTCTTTTCTCCCATCCTCTGAAAGATTATTAGCATCTGGGAGCTGGGCTTGTCTACAGTATGTTTGGATCCATGTGGGATTCAAATCTGGCTCTCATTTTGATGATGTGCAAGGCCACTTCTTAGGTAGAATGCAGAAAAAGCTATCCTGAAATTTAAGTATGACTGTTGTCAGGCATTATACAGTTAATGTGCCTCATGTACAATTCTTAACTCTGAGAAATTAAGTTTTGGGAGGAGAAATATTACCTGTCAATACCGATTACCAGCTACACATTTATTACATCTCTGAGTCTCTTGTCTCACCTAAACACTGTCCCTAGTGGAAGGTGGTAGTTAGATCAGGTCCACAGCCAATATTTTCAGAGTTCATTGGGCTGTTCCTGATAACCCGCAATAGCTAGGCAGATACAGTCTAACTCTCCAAAAGATGCTTCCACATAGTACTGCAAATGCTGCAATTTTTATAAACCCGTATTAAGTTTTTGTTGTTACTGAAACAAATGATCACAATTTACTGCCTTCATAAAAGGTATTTATTTTCTTACATTTCTTGAGACCGGAAGTCTGGCATGAATCTCACAGGGTGAAAATCGAGGTGCCAGCAATGCTGATTTTCTCTGGATGCTCCAAGGGAAATTCCTTTTCTGCTCTTTGCGGGTGTGCGTCTGGGGTCTTTCCCAGCTTCCACTGGCCACATCACTCCAGTCCCTGCTTCTGTTCTCACTCCGTTTTCTCCTCATAGTATCTTCCTCTGCCTCTCTTGGAAGCATTCTTGTGATTACATTTAAGGCCCACCTGGCTAATTCCAGATAATTTCTCCATCTCAACGTCGTTGTTTAATCACATCTATAAAGTCCTTTTGGCTATATAAGATAACATATTCATGGTTCCAGGGATTAGGATCTGGGCAGTTTAAGCTGCCATTATTCAACCCACTAAGACCTCAGTAAAAGGCCCTTAATCCCCTTTTCCTAATCTTAACACATTTTTAAAATGTCAAAGCAGGGTTTTTTTTTGTTTTGTTTTGTTTTTTGCCTATGTGAGAGATTTTACTGGCTGCTAAATTAATATTGAAGCAGAAAAGCAGGTAAGAACACAAGCTTTATTATTAGACTATGTGGGTTAAAATCCTAGCTCTGCTACTTATACCCTGTTTAACTTTGAAAAGAACCACTTTGTGTCTTATTTTTGTCACTTGTAAAATGGATAAAATAGTATCTACTGTATACTCTTCTTATAAAGATTAAATGAGTTAGTTTATACAAATAACTTAGATCACTATCTAGATAAATAGGACGTGTTCAACAAATGTTAGCAATATCCTATTATCATTAAGCAAATACGTATTGGTTCACCCTGCACCAGGCTCTATGACAGCTCCCAGGGATATTTTCATGTGAGTTGCATGATTGAAGACTGAAAGAAGTTGTGGTGAGCTTTGAGAGCTGGCTGCTTCAACCTTTATTACACCTACACCCAATGTGTCTGCCTGTCGTGAGGCCCCTCAGCAAACTGACTCAGAGGTGAATAATTGCATAGCAGAAGTTTACATCAAAGAGTCGCCCTGTTATCGGCAGCTGTGGGGGAATAAAAGACATAAGATTCTGCATAGTTAAACTATGCAGTCGTAATGCAGGATACAGTCCATTCTATGAGGACCTCTGTTGCTAGAATGATCCTGCCTTGAGCCAAAGGGTCCTTCTTGTCCTCCTTACCCTCCTGCAGATCAACAGTTAGATGCAGTATGTTCCCGGGATTGGGCCTCATCATGGATAAGTTGTTTCTCCAACTGAAGGGAACTCCCAGAGAAAGATTCAGCCTAGAGAGGTCGGCCACCCATAACATCAGCTGCAGGAGGAATGAGTGACTCATTACCCAGGAGCATCTGTGCCACCCACCCGGAGGGCATCATCTGCAGTGCTCTCCTAGACATTCTGTTGTCTGAAGTTCTAGGGTACCATACTCCCTTGTGGATGAAGAGTTCTGTGTGATTTTGGTTCTAGCAATCAGAGGTACTCTCCAGAGGTTTTGATTTAGAACTGAGTGAAATAGAGGACAGAACAGGCAGACATTCATTTGCTAATGGCATCTGTGGCACAGACAGTGCAATTTTTCAGTTGAAGGCTTCCTTATCTGGCACCTTCTTGCACTAATGGTGACAGCTCTCTTGCTGTCATGGCAGAAGCAGCGTGATACTGGGGACTGGGAGGCATTCCATAGAGTCAGGTTAGAGCTGACTCTCCTAATCTTTCTGTGAGTTTTTTGTAAGCCACAAAATACCTGATAGTAAATTATTTTATTTATTTATTTATTTTTTGAGAGAGAGTCTTGCTCTTTTGCCAGGTGCCAGGCTGGAGTACAGTGGCGCAATCTTGGCTCACTACAACCTCTGCCTCCTGGTTTCAAGCAGTTCTCTTGCCACAGCCTCCTGAATAGCTGGGACCACAGGTGCGCACTACCATGCCCAGCTAATTTTTGTATTTTTTATTAGAGATGGGGTTTCACCATAATCTTGATCTCTTGACCTCGTGATCCGTCCGCCTCAGCCTCCCAAAGTGCTGGGTTTACAGGGGTGACCCACCATGCCCGACTGATAGTAAATTATTTCTACTTAATTTAGCTGGATGCTGAATTTGTGACAACTGTACCATACCCAGCTATAATAACCTTTTTGTCTTACGTTTTGTAGATAAGAAAACAAATTGTCATAGAGGTGCAGTGATGCTCATAGCACCATAGAACTTGCAGCTTACAAGTGGCAGAGCCCAGATTCTGACCCCAAATGCTGTGTTCTTCCCCTGTAGAAAGGTTAGAAAATATACATTACATATGCTGCCCCTCATCTGTCAGCCCACGTCCAGAAACAGGCTTAGAATCCTTAGCACAAAGCTCCAGAAAACTACAGCCAGTTGATAGAGCGTAGCATGTAGATAAAGTGTGTTTCAAATTTAGCTCCATATCATGCAATGTTTAATTACAATGGAGCAAGTCTGGTTTCTTGGTTCTCTTTCTACCTTTGTTTCTCCTGTTTCTGAGTACATTTCAAGGCCTCTTCCCAGTCGAAGGCTCACAGATGTGAGTAGTGCTGCCCCTCTGAAAAGGGGCTGTCAATCAAATGTCTTATCCTCACATCAAGGATTTTGACACTTAAAGGATGACCTCCAAAAAAAGAGGCAATGCTTAGCCCTACAGAAGGGACCAGTAATAAAGTAGGTTTAGAGTACTCAAAGGGGGATGTTTCAATAATGTCGTCTGGTTACTGGCACTTCCTCTAGCACAGCACTTTGCACCCTTTTGCTTGGTAAATATTTTTTGATGGGATGCTTTTCTAATTTGTCTGCTAATGGCTGTGTGGGCAAAGGCAGAAGACTTAGATTCAAAACAGAGAGCAGTATTAGGGTTAAAATGATTTCTTCCAGGGACAGCTCTCAGGGTAATATTCTAGAGCATAAATTTAGCTTGGCTGATATTTTGTGAAGGAAGTAGAGGAGTCTTTATTTATTTTGAAATGCAATAGCCAAGGATTCAGCCTTTGATTTTTCTCCAGATATCGTTGGAAGTTCTGAAAGGTCTTCTGGGTGCCTAGATCTTGCTGCTCCAATGCGAATTATCTTGGTGTCTCTCCTGGGTAGTTACAATTTGCCTTTGATCTCTCTCCCTAATTCTGTGTGTGTGTGTGTGCTGACATTTATCGTTGTAGATTTGTTTGCCTCTTTCTGCTTGCCTAATTGATCCATTTTCCTGCTGGGGGTCAATATCCAAATGCTGTGACTTTGGTGGCAATGCCACCCACCCCATTTTCAAAGTAAACACATGTGTGTATTATATAAACAGTGTGGTATTATCCTCACTGCGGAACTTACACCGAAGCTGTGTGTTTTTACAAACGTATTAAATAAAATGCTGCTTAACTACATTGGTGGTTTGACAATCAGTGTAACCTTGAAGCAGTCATATTTTGGCCTCATCTAGTATGAAATGGGTAAAGGAAGTGATATTTATTGAGTTTAGTTATGCTAGGCACAGTGATAGGCATTGAAATACATAAATTTCATTTCATTCTCACAATGTTTTATGAGGTGGGGATGATTATCCTGGAGAGTGAAGTAACCCAAGGAGACAGAGATCAGAACCCAATTGTGGCTGCCCTGTCAGAACATCACATTGCCTCCTGGTTGGTCTAGGTAGTCCCTGGTAGACCTACTGGAAGTAACTGCACAGGTCTGATGGCCAGGGATGGTCTTGGGTTTTACTTTCACTCTATTCTTACATTTGCATTCACGTAAGTGCAAGAAAAGTAAACCTGGGATGGGAAGTCATGGATTCTTGTCCAAACATTGTCTTTAGCTTGCTGTATAATGTTGGGCAAAACACTCTGCTTATTTGGGCCACTCTCTTATCACCTGTAGGAATGATTTGAGCTAAATTGCTGCTGGATTCTCCTCTTCAATCCTCCTGGCTGCCTGGGAGTGGGAAATGGCTTCATAAAAGATATTTCACTTGATCTTGGTCTTTAAGGATGTACACGAGTTTACCAGCAAAGAAGGAGAACAATAGCATTGCTGAGAGAGAAAACAGGACCTTCACTTCTGTTTGTATGGTGTAATAGGACACATATTTGGAGAATAGTGAGAAGCAAAGTAGGCTTTATGGATAAGATACACTGTGAGCTGAGGAGAGAGAGGAAGTTTGGGATCCAGTTGTAAAGGGCCTGGGGTGACAATTGAAGAAGCCAGAATTTTGCCATGGATGTAGGAAACCAATGAAAGTCTTTAATCTGAGGATGTCATCGTAAGAGCTGTATTTTAAAAGAGGTTTTCTGGCTGTATAGTATTACATGGTGTGTATAAAAAAGAATGGGTTCGTGTCCTTTGCAGGGACATGGATGAAGCTGGAAACCATCATTCTCAGCAAATGGACACAAGAACAGAAAACCAAACATCGCATGTTCTCACTGATAAGTGGTTGTTGAACAATGAGAACACATGGACACAGGGAGGGGAACATCACACATCGGGGTCTGTTCGGGGGTGGGGGGACTAGGGAAGGGATAATAGGGGGTGAGGGGATTGGGGAGGGATAACATTAGGAGAAAGACCTAATGTAGATGACGGGGAGTTGGATGCAGCAAACCACAATGGCATGTGTATACCTTTGTAAGAATCCTGCATGATCTGCACATGTACCCCAGAACTTAAAATATAATTTTAAAAAAAAGAGTGTTTCTAATAGGAGTACAGAGGATGGATTGGAGGGAGAAGAAGTCAAATGGAAAAAACAATAGGTTCTGCCTATTAATGTTCCAGAAGATGATGATGAGGGCTAAATTAGCAGAAAAACAGAAAGAAGGAATGAGTTTCTAAAGAAATATATGAGAGATAATACGTTCCCTATCATACTGATCTGAGTTATCTTGTATAGTTTACAGATTTTAAATGTGCATTTAAAAATATGTAAAGATTTTTGAAATTGGGATTCATGTTACCAGTGGCTGGTCCCAGTTTGATTGGCAGAATATTTTTTTTTTCTTTCTAAATGCATAAACATACTGGTGAGTGTAAAAATTCATTGAGTCACACTTAGAGCAAAATAAGGTAAATTATTATCTACTTTTCTCATGTTCTCTGTACAAAAACCCTTTCAAGTCTTCTGGCCCAGTGGAGGTAAAAATCAATTGCCCTTTCCTTGTTCAGTGGAGCAAAGTAAAAGGATAAAAATCAACCTGGCTCTCTTTAGTAAGTAGAGGATCAAGTTGTTTGTCTGTTGAACATGAAAATCCAGTTTTATTGTAACTATTTGTTTCTAGGTAAAGTCAGTTCTCTTTCCTAAATGAAATGGCAAAATACTCAGTTTCTGCAGAAGAGAAGTAGCATGAAATAAAACAAAAATAAATTTGTTGCAAGCTTTAATTTCGAGTTCTGCAGGGGGCATTAGTTGTGTGACCTTGGGCAAGTCATGTCAGCCACTATAAGCCACTCAGTTGCCTTCTTGGTAAATATAGTTCCAAGATGAGTCTCATAAAATTGTTGGGAGCCTCAAATCAAATAATACATTTACATAGTGTAAGATAATTTTTTTTCTTTGTTAATCCATTATCTTTGTTTGAGTACTTTGAAAGCTTCAGATTACTATGCAAAACTTAATTGCTGCCCATATCTGCATGCCCTGGTGGTGTGTTCATAGCCTATTGAAGACCTAGTATCTCGGACCTCCAGAGAGTCATCTTGTTTAACCTGTTTTGTAATTTGGCTCTGAAAGCACATTTTGATGGCGGATGTGGTATTAACAAATGTTCTAGAGGGGAGAGTGTTTTGCCAGGAAGCTTTGCCAATTAAAAGCAAAGTGAGAATTCAGAATTACAGAGATTTAATTTCCTGCTGAATAATTCTCCACAAGCTGTGTAAACTTCTCTTTACTGAACAAATACTCAGAATAAAATACCTTAGATGCTCTTTTCCTTTTTAATAAGAAAATGTTCTTATTATTTGCATGTGGAGCCAAGGGAAGAAGGTCTGGCTCTCCTGAGCTGAGTTTGTATAAGTCATGAAGAATCCTGCTGTGCCCTTGACCTGTGGAGCTTGGGAGGCCCAGTGAAAAGAATAATTTTCCAAGGGTCTTTTGCCAGCAAGAGCCCCATAGATTGTCCCTAGGTTCGTTCCTTGCAGTCTATTTAACTTTATACTTTTAAAACGAATTAACCATTAATGGAAGATGCTTTAGAAGAGTGTTTGAGCACTTCCAGTGGGCCAGTCCTGAGATCAAGTGGGTAGCAAAATAGACATGGTCCTTACTTCCCAGAACATAAATAGTTTGCAAGAAAAGTTAACCAACAGATGTTCACATACATAAATATAAAGATAAAAATTGTGATAAATGTTAATTAATAGTAATGCATCCAAAGAAGGCTATTTAAGAAAGGACATTTGAACTGGAACTTAGGGTAAGTGGGAGGTGTTCAGCTGCCTAGATCATAGATGAGTGTTCAGGCAGTGGTAGTCTCTGTGCAAAGTCCCTGAAATGGAAATGGCTGGGTGACCTTGAAAAGCTGAAATGAGGCCAGTATGCAGGAGATAGCATGAGGAAGAATGATTCAAGAGAAAGAGAAATAGTTCCCAGATAATAAAGCTCCCCTGGACCTAAGCACAGTGGGACTCCATTAGAGGGTTTAAATCAAGGGAATAGCCTGGTCAGACTGTATTTACACAGATCACCTTTGCCTGCTGTGTGGAAACCCATTGAAAAGCAAAGTTTACAAGTAAGGAGAGTAAATAGCAATCCTTGTAATCATTCTAGCAACTGGTGGTATTGAGATGGACTAATGTGGTCAGAGGTGGTGGAGAACTGTGCAATTTTGAGATACAATTCATAGTCAGGATCTGCCTGACTTGATTCTATATTGGATGTGAGAAGTGAGGGAGAAAGGAGTCATAGTTAAGTCTCAGATATTCAGCTTGAACACTAGCTGGGTGGATCATAAAGCCATTTACCAACTCAGTTCCACAGAGGAAGGAAGGTTTGAGGGAAGACTTTAAAGTTGAGCTACAGATTGTAAAGTCTATTTAACTGTATATTTCATATAGACTTCAAATGAACTTCATATCGAGTTTGAGCTTCCAAGACTTCCAAGCAGAGTCATAGAGTGCATGTAACATAAGTCTGGAGTTTTCAGCAGAATTCAAGCTTGGAGATACAAATTCAGTAACTCAGGGGACTATGGAGAGTTTTGAAAGCCATAGTATAATGGGATTCCAGGGTGTTGTCACTAAAAGAAGTTGGAGCAGGTGCCTCCTTCTGAATACTATGTAAGAATTCATTGATGTGATCAGGATAGGAGGATACAGGCCATGATCAGGAAGCTCAAATTGATCACTAAGCAATCAAAGTAACTGAGACTCAGACCACAGGCTTCTGCTGAGGGGGGAAAAAAAAGCAGCCTTGTCTCTCACATAAAACAGATGATAAAATATTATTAAGCTTGTACCATGTAACAGGCATCATGCAAGGCATTTTGTTAACATTTTTCCAATGTAAATTTTTAAAAAAGTTTGCATTGTTGTAAAAGACACACACACACACACACACACACACACACACACAAGTTAAGAGGTTGAATAGTTCTACAAAGGTCATTATGAAAACCGCTGTTTCCTCTGCCACTATTTCCAGCACCCACTCCTCATAGTCATCTGCTTTCTATTCTTTGAGCTTTTCCTCTTGGTATTTTCACATATGTCCTAAATAATACATTTTATGATGTTAATTCTTGATTTTTTAATTTTATTTTTTGTTTCAGCCATTGTATTTTGGCATTGTATTTCAGGCATTTGTATTTTTATGAAAAATGGAGAACTTAGCCTTTTTCTTCAGGCTCTTCCTCCAAACACAAAGGCACTGAGAGAATAGAGTCTAAAGCTATAGACAGTGTAGAGTGAAATGCACTTTTGAAATCTTCCTGGTAGAGTTTGAATTTCCAGCTGCATCTCCAGGTAAGAGATATGGCTTGATGGAACGTGAGGGTATAGCAGTAATATCTCACCTACAGAGGAAGCTTCTTACCTGGACAAGAGTGGTAAAAGGAAGTTATGACAGTGACCACAGCACCTTGCATTTCAAAGCTTTGCGTCTTTGCAATGCATTTTCCTGCTGACTCTCTAAAGGGCTTCTGATATTCCGGTGAAGCAGGTTGGGCAATATCATTATTTGTATAATTTTTTCCCTCAAAAAAGAAATTGAAGTTAAGAAAATTTGGGTGATTATGCCAAGATGAGTGACAATTGTGGTTACAGCCATGAGAGAAATCATTGATTAATAGCTATTTTTCAGAACTAAATGAACAAAGTAATCTGTATGTTTCTAATAATCAAGCAATATAAAGTACACACGTGTATCTCCATAGTAAATGTATATTTGCGTATGAATAATGTAGATATTTAACAGCATATTTCACTGGCTATTAAAACTGTATATGTGTGTATGTATATATTAATATATGAAATCAATTGGTACAAGACTAGAAGGAAATGCTCAAACTTGAAATAATTTAGTTGAAAAGATCAGATTGTGAGCAGTAGCTTAAAATTACTTTTCCCCTGCTATGTTACAGCTAAGCCAATTAAAAAGTAGTGCAACTTAGCAGGCTAAAATACTTTTCCTCCCTCCCCTCCCCTCCCCTCCCCCTCTTCTCTCCCCTCCCGCTCTCCCCCCCTTCCTTCTTTCCTTCCTTCCTTCTTTTCTTTCTGTCTTGTCTTGTCCTTGTTTTGTCCTTGTCCTGTCCTGTCCTGTCCTGTCTGTCCTGTCCTGTCCTGTCCTGTCCTGTCCTGTCCGTCCTGTCCTGTCCATCCTGTCCTGTCCTGTCCTGTCCTGTCTGTCCTGTCCTGTCCTGTCTGTCCTGTCCTGTCCTGTCTGTCCTGTCCTGTCCTGTCTGTCCTGTCCTGTCCTGTCTTTCCTATCCTGTCTGTCCTGTCTTATCCTGTCCTGTCCTGTCTGTCCTGT